>JAODAL010008850.1:5000-114626 GCA_025379985.1 Phyllomedusa bahiana | reverse complement strand
TGGCTCTTTGACTATAGAAAAAAAAAAGCGCTTTTTTTTAAAAAAAATCTTTCTATTGTGTAAAAGTAATAAAATATAAAAAGTAATAAAATTCATATCATTGTAACTGTAACGACCCTCATAGTAAAGTTATGATGTAATTTGTGCCATTCAGCAAAAGGCTGTAAAATTAAAGCCCAAAAAACAATGACAGAATTGCATTTTTGGCCCAATGCTAAAAAAAAATAGGAAAAACACCCGTGACGCAAAAATTAAAAAATACACCCTGATGAGCCCATGAGGGTGTTGAATCCAAAATGGGGCGGAATTTGGAAAGGTTTTTCACCTGTTTTGGTTTTATTTGGGGGTTTTGTTAACGGCCCCGGGCAAAAAATCTGCATTCAAGAGCCAAATAGCGCTCCCTCCTTTGTACGCCCTGCCTAACCCAAACAGAAATTTTTAAAACCCACATGTAGGTATTGCCAAATTTTGAAGATATTGTGAAAACAAAATTTTGGGGGGCCTGTTTCCGGATTACTTGAAAAAAAAAAGAAACCCATTTTAAGCAAAAATTTGCAGTTTGTTGAAAAAACTTTTTAATTTTTTTGCCTAATGTAAAAAAATTTGTAAAAAACCCCTGTTGGGTCGATAGCCCGGCCCCCGGAATAATTCCTTATGGGGTATCGTTTCCAATTTGGGGTTTTTTTTTAGGATGTTTTTTAAAATGTAGCCCTTAAAGGTCCGAAAACCTGTAATGGGCCTAAAAAAAACCCCTTTTGAAAATGGGGACCCCAAAGCCCAGTAAGTGTCCTCTTATCGGGAAATTTGGGGTTGACCCAAAATAGAGCTAGGGCCACATATGGGATATCTCTGAAAAATGACAAAAATCTGGGGGAATTTTTTTAAAAGTGCATTTCCATGGTAAATCTAAGTGTTCCAGTGAATAAATGGATAAAAATTAAAAAAATCTGAAACATTTTGTTTTAAATTTCTGTGAAATAATAAAAGGGTATTTACCATAAAAGGGCCCCCAAAGCCATATCAGACCTGGATGGTCCCTAAAAAAGTATATTTCAAAAAGTTCTTGAAAATGTGGAAAGATCTAGATTTCTAAGCCCTAAAGTTGTTAAAAAAAAAAAAAAATTTAAAAATGTTTTGGAAAACTATAGTGGAATATGGAGATGTAGTTATAAACCTTTTTGTGGTGAATAATTATCTGTCTTGTACCAGAAATTTTAGAACTTTGAAATGAAAATTTTTTTCAAAATTTTCATGAAATTTTGATTTTTTCCAAACCAAAGGTTTTTTGGAAAAAAATTTTTTTTAACTTAAAGTACAATGTGCCGGGGGGAAAAAGTTCTAAATAAGGGAAAAGGGTAAAAGTGTCAAAAAGTTATTCTCACATAAAGTCAGATTTCAAAAATATGGCTGTGTCAGAAAGGCCAAAACTGTCTGGGTCCTTAAGGTGTTAAAAGATACTGGTAAATGTTCATGGTCGGTGGAGGGACTGTAGGAGGGTGGGGCCCCAAAAAATTTTGGGCTATGGGGCCCAAAATTCTCTTTTTATGCCATTGAAAAAAAAGGATGGCATTCCCTGATTTTGTTTTCTCTAATATTTGGCCCTCACTGAAGAACAGATGTACGCATCCTGAAAAACAAAAAAGGAGACAAAGAAACAAGGAAAATTCAGGCACTGATGAATGGAAAACAGAGACTTGTATCCAGTTTAATACAATTTATTTTAGGCTAGGCATTTCAGCATCAAATAGGTGAATTCCTCAGACCATAGTAGAGATATACACACAAAAGCAAAAATATATAACAAAAAAGGGGGGAAAATTACTGAAAAGGGGGATCAAGTGACATAGGTCACTTAAGTCTATTGGTGAGTTCAAAATATAAGAGAATAGTATATAACAATAGTATTCATAAGGCTAATATGTGAGACAAATTAGATAGATAAATTGATAAGAGAAAACTATTTAAACACTCTTAAACACTAGTACAAAAATATACCAATCAAGTTAAAGCAATAGCAGAGGAAAAGCTCACTAAAATGGTCAAACAAGGAACATGGTTAATGGAAAGAAAGACAGAACACATTAGGAGTCATGGTGGTCCAGTGGTTAACACTGCTGCCCATCAATGCTGGAGCAAAGTTCAAATCTCATGATAATATCAGAATTTGAATAAAATATTTATTTTATGCAACCGTCTAGTGAAACAGTAAGTTGCAAAAATGCTTGGATTATTGTAATTTTGGTAACATTTTAAAATACATAAAAACAAGATCACTGAAGATGGCTGCATCAAATAAGAAATCACAGAAAACTTAAATACAGAAAAAAGTGTTTCATTTGATAAAACACTGGTAGAAAGTCATTGAGGATCACAATGTCCAATGAGGAATGTACAAATGGAATTGCTGTTAAAATGTTGTTACAACTGTTTTATTTAGCCCATAAGGATAAAAACAAGATAGTTTGTATATCCAATACAATTCTCGTTGTCTGAGTTTCTGAAACCGAATAGGCTACACACGTAGAATTTGTTCAATAGAAGTACAAAGGCATCATTAAAATTCCAATTATGTCTGGATACACTGGGCTTTAAAAATTAATTTGCGACATTGGATATTTAATTTTAAATTCTATTATCAACTGGCTGTGTTGTGCAACCAACATATTATAAAAGTATGTGTACATGTACGTTGCAATAGGTAGACAACATAATCTGATCTACTGTAATTACGAAGTGATACTGGTGCTTGTTAGAGGTTTTTTATATCTATTAAAACTGGGGGTATTAAAGCCTCAGTCCTCTGTGCAGTAGCTCCCAAATGTTCCTAGTTTTCTCTGTCCTTTTGTTGTCACTTTAACAGTTACCTTTGTTGCATTACTGGCCCAAAGAGGAGCAACAGCTGGATTAAAACTGTTCAAGCTACTTTACAGAGTTATACCTGTTATGCACACATCTCAACCAGGTAAGTAGTTCGACCTTTCCACCAATTCTCTCCTATTTCTAGAGGTCTTTGCACTATGGAGCACCATCTTTTTTGATTTTCTATATAGTCCTGGAAAACAAGGCCCCCACATTCAGCCTCCACGTCCTTGCCAATGTTGCAGGTAGGGAATCTTCAGCTAATCAACAAATTTTTACACTCTGGGTCCCTGTAGGAATATCATCTCGCCATGCTAAAAACCTCACATATCCTGTTGCCTAAACTTCCCTTACTTACCACTAGTGTTGAGCGATTACGTTGGCAACGAACATCGGTATAGATGGTCGATAGTGAACATCATCGACCAAGATATTCGATGGTCACGATTGTAGGTTTATGATCGATTGACCATTAAAAGTTATGGGTGAGTGAGAGAAACCAACATCTTACATTCTTACAACCAAACAGGGCTGGAGCAGCTGGAATTAACATCCACAACAGGTCAATGGATACGTGCTACATCTTAGGCAACACACTTAGGTTATACATCGGCCACAGAAAAACAAAAAAATTCAAACACATTCACTATCTGTTTGCACCCACAGCATGGAGACTTAACAACCTGCATGACCCAAAAATTAAAAAGTTGCCAGGATGGCTAGTTGATTTGAAACCATCATCTTACTGAAATGGACATTGAATATCCCTCTGTCCTGGAACGCAGCATGAGCCAAACCTGCACATGTCCCCCGATTTAAAAAAGTGCCGGATACAAGGAGTTAGTCTTTCAACACACCATTTTAGTTTCACTTGGACATAGGTACTATACTGTCTGGGCACAGCAGGAGCCCCAAACTGCATTGACCCCAGATTAACCAGATTAAAAAGTGCGGAAAAAAGGAAGTCTTTCACACCATTTTAGTTTCACTGGACTATAGACTGGTTGTCCTGTCCTGGGTGTAGCGCTGGGCCCCTCCGTATGAGTGCGGAATCAATTGTGCTTCATTGGTAAATACTGGTGGTTAACGCTTCTGTTCCTACCCAGGTTGACTTTTTCTTGGCATTCTTCTTTCTCTTTTCTTACTCAACGTGACTGTGGAGGAAAATTGTCTCTGTACTTTGTTCTTCTGTTGTGCTTCCATACTCCAATGATCCTTCGCTCGAATAAACCCTATCATCACTGGTCTCAAGTTTTCTGTTGTAACTCCATCTGTACAATTCAGAGGAATTTTTTACCAGCTATTTCTGTACATGCAAGTTTTTTAGTAGTTTAAATTTAGAAAACAGATTTTCTTAAAAATAGGATGGACAATCGCCCCTCCATGTCTCTTGTTTTTCTTTTTTTAATTGTATTAAATGGGTTGTACTCTAATACAGGGTATTGCTTTGTAGCCTATGTTAAAGATCTTGCTAAAATACAAAGTCATTTTGCCAAAATATGTGTTCCGGTTCTTTAACAGTGTCTACTATTCCTGTTTTCTGACGCAACCATCACTCTTGGAGCCACTCTTGACATTGTGAAGATAACAAATGTTGTTAGAAACAACATTTTTTATAATAGGACCTTTAGTATAGCTGCATGTCAAGCAAAATAACCCCAAAATTCAAAGCCTGACCCTGCTTGAGCCATTACTTTGAGACATTGTGAAGAACAAATGTCTGTAGAAACAACATTTTTGTATAATAATACCTGTAGTTATAGCTGCATGTCACAGCAAAAAGCCCCCAAAAATTATAAAGCATGACCCTTGAGCCACTTTGGGACAATTGTGAAGACAAATGTCTGTTAGAAAAGCATTATTTTTTCTTTAATAAGGACTGTAGTATTGCTGCATTTCAAAGAAGTTGCCCAAAAAATTATAAAAATGACTTCTCAGCCACTGTAAAAAATTGTGAGGGGAGAATTGCACTATAAGCCAATTTCTATTCCAAAGGACCTTTGTTTTATTGCTGTATCTCACAGCAAATTGAGCCCCAAAAAAATTATTATATATGACTTTCGCCACTATCTAAAAATTGTTCTGATGGAGAGATTGCCACTTAAAAGCAAATTTCATTGTTCCAAAAGGACATAATTTAGCTGTATCTCCACAGGCAACATGACTCAAAACCATTGACAATGCGAAAGCGTCCTAAGATAAAGTGAGTAAATGGAATCGTGTTGTTGTCATGAAAACCTTGCTGTCCTTTTACAGTTTCTCCCCTCACAGCCAAAACCAGCAACAAATCAAAACTGTTGGGAAAAGAGATAAAAATTGCAAAGTAAGAATGATCATTTAAAAAAAAGTTTTCAAGACGACCATTTATGTTTGAAGGGAATGTGAAGTAGACCGGCAACTATCGGTAGTACCTCGGCAATTGGGGGGCCCACAAAATCATCAGAGACCATGCCTGATTCATTTTGACTTGAAACTGAAAAGTCAACGAATCCACAATTATATGTGGGAAAGCCGGGGATGGTTTGTCTGTAATTGCACTCCTCATGCTGTGCTGAATGTCCGCTCATAGATATGACGCTGTTGCTGTGGGCTGGCACAACACTCTATGGCCCGCGTGGGAGCAGGCCTGGGCCATTCGTCCATTTTGGTACCCCAGAATGTTTTTTTGGGGTTCCGAACACATACAAAAACATCGGTTTGAGAGAAAGATAGTCATGCACCATGATCTTAGCTGGTCTTCTGTGTGTTGGAATGTGTGCCTGCATTGCACTGCGTATGGTGTTTGACGGGTGGTAAATAAAGATTGCCAGGGTCAACATTAGACTTCTGCCACCTTGCCTGCTGCTGCTTCGCTGCGTGCCGCTAGGCATTCTTGGAACTCGAATGTGTAACGTCGTGTTGTTGTTCCCCGTGACACTTGAGGAACGTGATGAAGCAGACGCAACAGATGTTCAGTTGATCCAATCAGCTAGGTCTCAATTTCCTGCATATTACTCTCTTTTTTGGGTGGGGTGGAAGGAAGGTAGCGTAACAGTGCTAGTTTTTTTGTTTTGTACCGGGGAGCCAGGAGGGTGGCTCCACCACAGTAAAAATGTTGTTCATTTTGTGGCCTTAATGCGGGAGGAATCATGTTGCGTGGAAATGTGTAAGAATCCATGCACTCATGTGACGAGATGGAGGAGCCTTGATTTCCCAAGCCTCTGGGTCGAGGTGGCAGGCATAGCAAATGATCTTTCTCATTCTTCCTCTCCGACCTCAAATTGTGCCAACCTCTTTCCAAGGAAGGCAAGGGAAGTCGGTAACGTCGGTTGTTAGGAAATACCTTATCCTCCTCCTCCTCCTCCTCCCTCCTCCGCTGCCTCGGCACAGCTTCAACACAAGCCCTGGACTTGCCTGAGATGATGCACCCTGAGAGCTTGGAAGCGCCACCTTGCACTAGCTTTTGGACCCGAACCACTGCCTTAACTGAAGGACCGATGAATTGTGAATGTCGGGCCTTGTGGATTTGGGAGGGAGAGAAAAGGCTACGTGTCCGCATCGTGTCCATCTCCTCCTCCATCCGTTGCGGGGACCGCTGTTGTTTTCATGTTGTGTCCACACGATCTGTTCACAGAAACTAAGATCACTCACAATGCTCTATGCATGACAAGGCATTGTCGCACTGACCATTTTGGTGGCTTCTTCCAAAATGCAAGGACTGGTGCAGAGCTCTTTCACCTGCCCTCCAATCTCGGTTGCTCAACAGCCCGAGGTCCGCACCGTCTTGCTTGTCAGGCCAATGTGGTCACTTTCGTACTGCGTCATGCATTGCGCTGCTGCCACAATCGCTGGAAGGCATGTGGAGGGTTGAAATGAAATTCCAGCCGTGTTGTTCACGGTCAACAATGAGACTGTTGACGGGGGAGGCCGAGCTGACGCTGCAACGCAGCCAGGCGGGACGAAGCAGGGTTAGGATAGCGAACGTCGGGGAATGAAGAAGGGAGTGGTGAACTTAGACTTTGAGCCTTTCTGCAGACCCGGGGTTGCTCTTTAGGAAATTTCTGGACGACAAGGTTCATGACAGTGCCAGGCAAGGGGATGTGCTACTGCTACCGATATTAAGGGCGGCAGCATATTTCGCCGTTATCGCACACCACCATGCCTGGCACAAGGTTCTTGTCCACCCAGCCAGCGCTCGGTTCTCGTTGCGGAGAGCGTCACAGCCTCCTGACCTGTGTGTAGGACGAGTCTCTAAGACAGATTAATTTCAATTCGGCCTGGTTTCTCTGGGCACGTGAGTGACACCAGAGGACTTTGGGGGAATAAGAACTGCACCATCCGTAGCGGATTGAAGTTCGTGTGCGCCGAGCCTGAGAGCCACCGTCACCCCAGACTACATCCACCAGCTCACCAGTGAGCTGTCTCACAGAGAAGATATAGCGGCACATGGCACGTGCTTATAAGTCATTGTGTCGGGTGGTCAGATGGACTTTTTAGGACACCGATGCAGCAACGCACTGAAATTTAGAGGTCACGTGGGCTGGCAGGGCAGAGAAGGCTTTTTGGGAAAAGAAATGCCTGCTCGGCATTGGAATTGGGGGAAGGCAATGGGCCATTGAAGTGGCGGAACCATTGTGTTCCACCAGACAGAAAAGGCAAATTTTCCAAAGGCCAATAGCCTGGCAATGCCGACATTCGGGCTTTTGGCTTTGGGGATGAGTTGGGAGTGGTAAGAGTGTTTTCTTTCTGCTTCCCCCTATAAACCTGGAAGACCAGAAATGCTGGCTGACTGCTAGGCTGTCTGGCCGCTGATTATGGCGGCGTGACAGGTCGTCAAATCTGGTGGAAGGTGAAGGCTGGTTGGGTAGGATGGGTCTCTGGTGGTGTGGTGGTACTCGGGAGACGGTGGAGGGCTGGAGTGATTGAAAGCGGAGGGCTGATCCTGATCATGACTCTGAGAGAACATGGGCAGGCTTGAGGAACGCTTGTGGTGGCTGAGGAGGAGGAGGCGAAAAGACAGAGGAGGGTGTGACAGTGGTTGGAGGCCCGGTTGTCGGTCTGGCCTTCTTTTTGGCCAAGTGTTGCCTCCATTTCAACTCATGATTCGCTGCTGTTGACTAGACATAGTTCGTGAGTGGTTAACCACCTAGGTTTGCCTTTTTCTAACCTTATGCGTTTACGGCAAAGGCGGGCATTTGGACCATCTCTGGGGGTGAATCAGAGGCTTGCTCAAATAGAAGGCCCCAGGCTTGGAGAGGTCTGGAACTTTTGACGGCGAAAAAGCGAGAAGGCGGGGGGGGCTTTGCGACCTGTCCGTGGCTGGCGGAATCATATCAGCGGACTTCTGCGACCGCCTTTCCCTTTTTGAGGCGGACACCGTAATGACACGTACACCATCGTCTTCCACCTCGTCAGTGTGATGAGCGCAGGCTCGCAAGCAATTTGCTGAAAAGACAACGTTAGGAATCGCAATGTCGTATCATCATTACAACACAGGTGACTTCGTTGTGTCCTGACGTTCTTGCATCCAGGTGCCGCGGGCTACAAGCAAGAGGGACTGCAAGGGGTTGCGGGATCGCCCGGGATTTTTTGCCCGATTTGCCAGCTTCCTTCTCACCCTCTGATGGCATAGTAACTGTGGTGTCAGGCAGGAGGGAAAATCATCCTTTTGGCCATCTTGATCTTTTCAACTTGCATCCTTATGACCCCACCCCCAACGCCATTTTGTCATCAAAGAGGTCTCAGAAAATTGGAATATTTTCCACAGTGGTGGGAACACGAGTTGACATTTGGGCTGCTTCATGTTGGACGGATGCTGGTGATGCTGATGACGACATTTGTGGCAGTGACTGGGAGGACGAGGAGGTAAGAGGTACTGAGATTCACAGGGGCCTGACCCAGCGATGACAGGCCTGACGGTCCTGCAACTGACGATCACGCTGGCATGCGTGTTGTCGCCAGCACGGAAGCACTCGGAAGGGAGCACACTTCTCTCGTACCTTACATCCATGTCCTTACACCCCTCTATTGCTCGCCTTACCACCTGAATTTTGCATCCAATGTTACAGAAGATAAAAAATTGAGAAGGTATGGAAGAGTTATTGGAAAGTTCTTATTAAAAGGACTAGGCAATCACAGCTATTCTCAAATACCACTCAACACAAAACAAAATTGCCTGGATTCAAATTTAACTGCAAAAATTAGATCTATCAACAAAAGCTGGCTGCGCCAAAGGAAAAAACAAGTATCTGAAAATGTATTCGGTAATAAAAGGTCCAATTTTTGGCACCTATCAATTCACATGGTAGGTGACTACAAAATTGCTTTGTATTCAAATTTTTAACTGCAAAGTAGATCTATCACAAAGCTGGCTCTTGCGCCAAAGAAAGTAAAAAACACGTATCTGAATCGTATTCGGATAATAATAACAGGTATTTTTGGCAGCCTATCTTTCACCTGTGTTGACTACAAAATTGCTTGATTCAAATTACTGCAAAGTAGATTATCAACAAAGCTGGCCTGCGCCAAGGTTGAAAAAACACTGTATTATCTGTAATGTATTCAGATAATAAAAGGTAGTTTTTGGACACCTTCAATTCACTGTTGGTTAACTTACACAATTGCTGGATTCAAATTAACTGCAAGGTGGCGCTTATAACAAATCTGGATGGGCAGAAAAAAGTGCAAAAAAAAAACAGTATCTGTAAGTATTTGGCTATTATCAAACGGTATTTTTTGGGGCTACTTTCAATTCCACCTGTTTGGTAACTAGACAATTGCTGGATTCAAATTTAATGCAAGGTGGCTCCTATCAACAAATCTGTACTGGGCCCTCAAACGTGCAAAAAAAAAAAACACCGTATCTGTAATGTATTCGGAATAATAAAAGGTATTTTTTGGAACTATTTATTCCACTGTCGGTAATAACTAGACAATTGGCTGGATTAAAATTTAAACAGCAGGTGGGTCTATCAACAAATCTGATGGGAAGAAGTGGCAAAAAAAAAAAAAAACACGTATTTGTAATGTATTCGGATAAATAAAAGGTATTCATGGCACCTATCAATTCACCTGTGGTCGACCTACAAAATTACTGTAATTCAATTTAACTGCAAAGTAGACCTCGATCATCAAAAGCTGGCACTGCGCACAAAGTAAAAAAAAACGTATCTGTAATGTTTTTCGTGATATAAAAGGTATTTCTTGGCACCTCTCAATTCACCTGTTCGGACTACAAAATTGCTGTATTAACATTTAAGTGAAAGGTGCTCAATAATGGAACAAAGGCTCTTGTGTTTGTAGTTGCGCCCAAAGTCAAAAAAACAGTTATCTGAAAATTATTCGGATAATAACAAGGTATTTTTTTCGGCACCTTTCAATTCACCTGTGGTTGGCTTCAACAAAATTGCTGTATTACATTTAAGTGCAAGGTGCCATCAATGAACAAAGCGAGGTTAGTGCGCCCCAAAGTTCAAATAAAAAGTATCTGTATGTTATTCGGCATAATAATAAGGTATTTTTTGGGCACCTATCAATTTCACTGTGGTGACTACAAAAATTGCCAGTATTCACATTTCAGTGCAAAGGTGCCTCAATGAACAAAAGCTTTGTAGAGTTGTGGACTGTAGTGCGCCCCAAAGTCAAAAACACGTATCTGTAATGTATTCAGATAAAAAAGGTATTTTTTGGCACCTATCAATTCACTGTCGGTTGTACTACAAATGCAAGTATAAAGTATTCACATTTTAAGTGTCAGGGTGCCTCAAACATTGAACAATGCTGTAGTGCGCCAAAGTTCAAAAAAAACACGTATCTGTAATGTATTCGGGATATACCAAGGTATTTTTGGCAACCTATCATCCTGGTGCTTGCTGACTTACAAATTGCTGGTTCTAATTTAAAACTGCAAGGTGGATATCATATATAAAAACAAGGTGGGACTGGAATGGGCAAAATTGAAAATGAACACCTATTCTGAAATGTATACTATAATTTAAAGTTGGAGGTTCTGCACTAACAAAGACACCTGCAGATATACTAAGAAAAAGCATGTGTATCCTAAATATTAATTCAGGGTTGCCCAATATCCAGGGACAATATTTCAATAGAAAACTGTTAACTAATAAAGATATTGCAGTGCAATGTCTACACTAATAAGTCTATGGTGAACTTGTATCCAGTAATCTTTATAGAAGCTCGTCTGTGTGGCCTGTGGGGGCCCCCCCTCCGCTCCCCACCCCCGTGAATTTACAGCGGTAGATGCTCCTTTAAAATTCTCAACCTAACTACATAAAATCTTCCAATCTCTAATCTAACTAAGTAGTAAGGATCACAGCTAACAGTAGGCTTTCTCTGTGAGAAATAGTTAATTCGCTGAGCTTGTTTGGACCACAGGGCAGAGCACACGTTCTACTGCTCTGGGACGCTGTGAGAGACACTGAGGTTCTGAACAGGAAGGGATCTTTGTGTTCTATGTAAAATGAGGTCATGTGGTTTTTTTCATGCCAATCGCAACCATACACATCCCAGTCATGAACGTTTCGCACACACATCTCCCCCTGCTGCTATTCTGGTAATCTTGATTTGCTGGCACGCCAAAATGACAGGCAGCGCCGAAAAAAAAGGCGCGATCTTAATAGATTGATGCACAGATTTTAACCCTTAATTAACGCTGATCTGGAAATTTCGTATCTCCATAAAAAACCTTCGCCGATTTCAACTTTTTTTGTCGGATACAAATCCTCAACACTTAGTTATAAGCCCCCACAAATATAAATTTGGAAAAAAAGACTTTTCGCTCCACGGAGACGGTCGAAAGAGTCGGTAATCAGTGTCAATGGATTACCGTTTTTTAATAGCGTGATCTTGTTGAGACCGCAGGTGGTTAGTCGATGCACGGTCGAGGTATTCATCATTTCTTCTCACAAAGAAGAAGAAGAAACCGCCCTAAAGCTCTGGGAGAAGGAAGGACTTGACGGAGGATTGAAGCCTTTCTGTATGTTTTCTTTTAACATAGGCTCTCGACATAGCCAGTGCTCAGGACGGAGAAGCGGGAGATCCTACTCCCAGGGGGAAACTGGTCCTCCCAGGTAGCAGGTCTATCGGGCAGTTGTCAGGGAAGAATGAGGAGGAAGAGTCCGCTTGCTTTTCAGAGGAAGACATCCTGGAAAAGTCTTTGGTATGGTAGCGGCAAGCCCCGAAGAAGTTGAGAGGAGACTGTAGGTGGGAGGAATGGGGCGCACGGGGGGCGAGGTGCTGATAGACAGCGAGTCTGGCAAGTCATTGACCCCAACACAAACTTCGCCCCCGTCTTCCAGGTCGTGCATAGGCAGCATGACGCTGCAGCCATGGGAAGCACCAGGATGACAGACAAGGAAGAAGAAAGGCGGTGGGGTTAGCGCGATGGGGAGGTCGGTCGCATGACAGAATGCAATCCTCTCCTTGTTGCAAAAGACCCTACTTGTAGGAACACCGGATTTTTTTTTATTTTTTTTTTCAGTGTCCAGGGAAAGAGGATTAGTGTCGCTCAAAAGCTCACAACTCACGGACGAGATGGCCAAGGGTTGGTTCTAGGCGGAACCAACCAAGAGGACGAAACTTGGCCACCCAATGTCCGCTTCCATTAAAATTCCCAGCTGATCCAGGAATCTCTGGACGGCAGCCACTTTTAAACGATGACTCCAGAATTGGTTGTGACCAGAATGGCAGACAAGAGCCGGGGAAGAGGGATTTGCTTTCTCACTAGGGACCGCCTCTCTCACTCGGAAGCCTAGGTTGACGCATGTTTCCCCGGGAACGCTTTTTGGTGGAAGGAGAAGTGGACACCAAACCCCTGCGGAAGGGGAGGAAAAATGATCAGGGCTCCCGCAGTAGTGACACAAAAGTTGTCCTCTCGTCGTCCCTAAGTTCTTGCAGGCGGCATCAGGTGGGCTCTGTCCACTTGCATGGCCTCTTCCATGGGCTGGCCTTGTGAACGAAGGCAGAGTGGACAGCCGAAAAAGAAACACTGGCACAAGAACGGAGGTAGACGAACGTGCTAGGCCCAGTTCGTGCTCTTGACTCGGACGCTCTCCTGTCTCTTCCGAGAAGAAAGGAGGTCAATATGAGTTGCCAGATGGATGAGCTCACTTAGCGAAGACGGAGAGTCCCTGGTGGAGAGGTCACCCTTAATCTGGCTGGAGAGGCCCTTCTTGAATGTGGCGCACAACGCGGCATCATTCCAAGCCAACTCCGATGCTAATGTACGGAATTGCACGGCGTAGTCTCCTACAGAGGAGCTCCCTTGCTGCAAGTTCAACAGGTTGGTTTCGGCAGACGAGGCGTGGGCAGGCTCCTTGAAGACACTTGGGAACTCCTGCAGGAATGTCGCAAGATCATGTGTGACCACATCGCCTCGGTCCCAAAGTGGAGTCGCCCAGGCCAGGGCTTTCCCGGAGAGGAGACTGACCACGAAGGCCACTTTGGACATTTCAGACGGGAACTTACCAGCCATAGGTTCCACGTGGATGGAGCATTGGGTGATGAAGCCCCTGCAGGCCTTAGGGTCCCCATCAAACTTCAACGGCATGGACAACCAGAGTTTAGGGCCAGCGGAAATCCCCGGAACGGATGCCATGGGAGGAGCCACTGCAGCCGACTGCTGATGCTGAGTGGCGAGGAGCTGCAGCACCATAGTAGTCAGTTGGTTAAGCTGCTGCGAGATCTGCTTAGATTGCTGGGCCACGATGGTGGTGATGTCAGAGACGTTTGATAGAGGCACCTTGGCGTGATCCATGGCTCAATCGAACTGTAACGGTCTGTGGAAGTGGATCCTCTGGACCACCGCAAGCGATGGTGTAAGCCACGCCAGGGAGCGGAATCTAATTAGGTCCGGTTTTCACCAGAGCCCGCCGCAAAGCGGGATGGACTTGCAGCGCCGGATTGCTACCAGGTTGTTACCCCTGACATGACTTGCTCGCGGTGGCGGCCGAGGTGTTGCGTGGTACAGAATCGTGAAGCAGGCTCGTAGTCAGGGACAGGCAGAAGGTCAAGACAGGCGGCTATGGTTCGTGGTCAAGGGACGGAGGCAGAAGGTACGGTACACAGTAGACAACAAGATACACGGGAATGCTTCCTCTCAAGACACAGGGCACTATCGATTTGGTAAAGGGTAGTGGGAAGGGGCAGGACTTAAATAGGATCAGCGCCCGATGAAAACCAATCATCGACGCGCTGTCCTTTTAAGCCTGACTGCAGTACTGCGCGCGCACACTAGGGGGGGAGCGTGCACACGGCCGGCAACAGGAGTGCACGCCTGGCCGGGAACAGGAGCGTGGCAGGGTAAGTTCTGTCCAGAAGAGACGCTGCAAGGATGCTGGCGCACCCGCGACGGGGGTCGCGGGGGCAACCAGAACCCTGAGGTGGAGAGGTAGAAGACTGCTGCTCACTCAAGAGGCCACAATTTAGAAACAAGCCCAGTAGGACTAGCAATAGACTTTTTTCTACAGAATAGCTAAGTAATCTAGTCTTAAGCGACAAGCAACAAGGATTAGAAATAGAATTTTTTCTATGGAATATCTGGGAAATTGGGTCTTATGGAAGAACGGTGTCTTTTACACCGGCTGTCCCCCCAAAACCGCAGCATGTAAATTTGGGGCATGGAATGAAATTATCTCCAAAAAATCTATTTCTTTTTAGGGCAGAATTTCTAACAGCGTCCTGTACACTGGCTGTCCATATTACACTATAGCACGGACATTGTGGGCACGGAATGACATATTCTGTATAAACCTGTATATCCCAGTGACTTCTTTTGAGAGATTTCCGTAACAGTGTCTGCTGCACAAGCTACCCCCAGAACCAACCTGCTCCCCCCCCTCAGAAACTGCAGCATGGAACTTTTGGGCAATG
The DNA here is from genome assembly GCA_025379985.1 of Phyllomedusa bahiana. Lineage (NCBI taxonomy): Eukaryota > Metazoa > Chordata > Amphibia > Anura > Hylidae > Phyllomedusa > Phyllomedusa bahiana. The sequence goes on along the minus strand of JAODAL010008850.1, from coordinate 99,899 downwards.
CAAAGATACAGTATGCAGCTATATCCAAATCTCTGACTAATATTGTCTAGAATTCCCTAATCTTGCTGTAGCCCTAACCTAAGTTATCTATCTAGTAGGTTTCCCTTTCTAAAATCGCTGGAAAAAGGAGTCTCTGCCTGCTTTGAAAAAAGCCGTGCAGAGAGAGGGCAATGCGTTCTGCAATCATATAGCATCCAGCAAGAAGTACAGTCACATAGATAAAACAGGGTCATGTGATTTTAGCAGCCAATGAGATCCCTATACCCCCCACTGGTGACGTTCTTGACCCCCCTCTGTGCTCTGCACTGATTGGCTGGCCGCCAAAAGTACAGGGACCTGTGAAAATGGCGCAAATTGACTCCGCGATCGCAATTTTTTATCAGATTTTAAGGAAATAAATCAGATCGAATTGAGATCAAGAAAAACGTAAAAATCAGCTCAATTTCAACGTTTCTCAATTAAATCGCTCATCTCTATAAACAATACTACACTAAGTCCCCTGGCACATGCCTGATCTATTACTACTGTGGCAACATTTTGTGGGCGTTCTTTTATAGAGGTTATATAGTTATATGAAAATCTTCTGGGGTGCCAACTTTTCAATACCAGTTCATTATTGTCTTATTTATTTTTTGTAAAATAGTACGTTAAGCTGTATGTGATAATGTGGTCGCAAATACTAGTGTACAACATGTTCATAGAAACTCGCCTAACGGGTGTGTATTCCGAATGTACTTTTCTCTGGTGTCAGTTTTACAGCAAACCATAATTTTTATTAATAAAAAGCTGGTTAGTGCTGAAAATAGGTACACCATACTGAACAAAATAGGCTCCTGTGATTATTCCTGGAAACAGATATTTTGCTGTAAAGCGACATTTCATTCTGATTACTTGATTTTCTTCCAGTGTGAGAAATGAATAATCAGTGATTATTACAGAACAGTTTGTCCATGAACATTGCTGTCAGAGCCTTTTTTTTATTATTTAATTTCGTAGATATCCTATGAAGGCAGGAAGCATGAACAGCTATGATGATCTATTTTACATACAATTATTGTTTGACTGAATTGACTATTCAGCATAAAAATTTACTTATGGGGAGCTACACATCAATTTGACCAAGAGGGTATTTATATGTAGGGCTGGATTGGGACTAACACTTAGCTCTGCCACTTGAAAGCTCACAGACACACTTGCTGTGTGGTGAACGTAAAACATATTTATGTGCTTGTGGGCTTTGGCTGATCGAATTGTGTATCATATTTAATGAATAAAAGCTGCCATAAAACTGTAAACTGCACTCTGATATCTGCAGATGAAACCAGTGTCACCATGTAATATTTGTATTTCCCAGGACAATTTTTCTTGCTTGTGATGGGAGACCCCAAAAAAGCCACAAAACAACCCAAACAGATTCTGGACTGGGAAATCCTATGATAAAGTATCCCTGGAACATGCCATTACAGAAAATTAACCACAAAGAAGTGTCACATGGAAATAATAAAACTTTACTTTTAATTACAATAAAGTCTAATAAATACATATATGCAAAATGCAACACAGTCTAAACAGTCCCTAAAACAATTCATACAAAACTAAACTCTTCCCTCCCTATCTCAAAATTTGGGGTGCCTGCCCTGATAAGGGCGACCCCACCGGCCTTCCCCTTTTATTCCCCACCTTTTTACCCCCAACATGCCCCTTGACATGCAATATGTAAAAACCAATAGAATGCCACAATGGCTACAATAGGAAAGAACGCAAAACTGTAGTATCAAAATCCCTCATAAAACCCCAAAAATTTCGGGGCCACAAAAATTTTATTTTAAAATCATAACAATTTGTACAATTAACAAACAAAATTTCCTCCCAAACTCACTATTAACCAGGGCCGGGGCGACAGGTAGGTTAAAGTAGGCAACTGCCTAGGGCGCCACTTCATCACAGGTAGAAAAGAGCAAAGAGGTATGGAGTGTGTTTAATTTGCTATAGAGGAGCACTATTTACCTAATAATCATAGATATTCCCCAACCTAAATATTTTTGAAATTTTCCCAAAAAGATCCAAAGGCTTTTCAGGAAAAAAAAAAGGGGTTTTTGTCATATAGTGGGTGGTGTTTTTTCCAAAAATTTCCAAGACGACTTCAGTAAGTGTCAACCCCAAAAAATACAAAAACAGAAGCATCAATGATAAAAATAATGCTGGAGCCCAAATAATTACATATTGATGAAGGCATTCCTACACTAGTCCTACCACACACTTAAAATGACTCCATGTGGTCAGTAAAGTTGCTTCAGTATTACTGCAATTAGATCATATTCCCCCGGGGGCCCAAAGGGACGGACCTCCCCTTCGTAGGAACAAAGAATACTCATTCCCCCAAAAAAAATTTTACTGCCCCCGCCTTTAGTAATGGATACGATATAGATAGAGTCATATACCTATCACGCTCCGAAATAATACCCAACATTCCCGGCAAAAAAAATTAGCCTCGGAAATGCACGCCCCCCAAATTTAATTTCACCAGGGAACTGTAATGGGAGTGCCAATCACACTAATACAAACATAAATAGATCGGGGTGATCAGTTGAGGGACATGTGCAACAGGTCCGATCAGTGTGACAGGGCACAAAAGGGGGCATTGCCCCTTTTTGCCACAAGAGCCAGAACCCCAGGCTTAAAAATAAATTCTTTTATCTGCCTCCCTTTATGATTGGAGCTGGCAAAACCAAAAAATAAAATGCTTTTCAAAAGATATAAAACACTCTAGACAGAGGTCAGGAACAATCAAGATCTTATAAATAAATAAAAAACAAAAGTTTTACCTTTAAGAACATCAATATGACATACGACAAAAAGGGGGGCACCGTTCATCAATGGAACAAGTCCTATGAGGGTTATAATTTTCCTTTTTGGGCTCCCGTAGCTAACTAGTCAAGCTAGCAAAAGATCTGCACTTTCTTTATTTTGAAAATAAATGCTCAACAACAAAAAGATAATACAAATGATAATAACAATAATCACAATGATGAAATAAATCAATAATACCTATCCCTGAGTGTTACTGGATAGATGGAATAAATTAAATAGTATCATTAAGACTAGTGTTGAGCGATTATTATCGAAAAAGTTGAAATCGGCACAGTTTTTATGTTGATCGAAATTTTTAGATCATGCGATAATTTAGGTTAAAATCTGTGCATCATCTATTAAGATCGCGCCATGTTCGGCGCTTCCTGTCATTTGGCGGCCAGCAAATCAGCTTACAGAATAGAGCAGGGTGAGATGTGTGTGCGACGTCATGACTGGGAGGTGTATGATTGCGATTGGCTGGAAAAATCACATGATCTCGTTTTACATAGAACAGCATTTCCTGTTCAGCCTCAGTGTCTCTCAGCGTCTCAGAGCAGAAGGACGTGCGCTCTGCTTGTGTCCAAACAGCTCAGCGAAATTATTCTATTTCTTCACAGAGAAACCTCTACTATTAGCTGTGATCCTTACAATTTAGTTAGATTAGAGATTGGAAGATTTTATGTAGTTAGGTAGAGAATTTTAAAGGAGCAATTACCGCTGTAAAGTCACGGAGGGAGAGGGGGGGGGGGGGGGCCGCGGGCGAACAAAAACAAGCTCATAAAGAATACTGGATAAAGTTTCACCAAGACTTAGTGTAGACATTGCACTGCAATAGCTTTATTATTAACAGTTTTCTATTGAAATGTTTCCTGGATATTGGGCAGCCTGAACTTATAGATACACATCTTTTCTAGTAACTGCAGGTCTCTTTGTTAGGTGCAAAATTTCCACTTTTATTATCAGTATACATTTCAGATAGGTGTTTTATTTTAAATATTGCCCATCCCACCTTTGTTGATATATCCACCTTGCACTTAAATTTGAATCCAGTAATTTTATAGTCACCACAGGTGAATTGAAAGGTGCCAAAAATATATTGTGTTATACGAATACATAACAGATATGTATTTTTGACTTTGGCGCACTACAGCTTTGTTCATTGAGGCAGCTTGCACTTAAATTTGAATCCAGCAATTTTATAGTCACCACTGGTGAATTGAAAGGTGCCAAAAATATCTTGTATTATACAAATACATAACAGATATGTGTTTTTTGACTTTGGCGCACTACAGCTTTGTTCATTTATTCAGCTTCCACTTACATTTTAATCAAGCAATTTTATAGTAACCACAGGTGAATTGAAAGGTGCAAAAAATATATTGTGTTATACGAATACATAACAGATACGTGTTTTTTGACTTTGGCGCACTACAGCTTTGTTCATTGAGGCAGCTTGCACTTAAATCTGAATCCAGCAATTTTATAGTCACCACTGGTGAATTGAAAGCTGCCAAAAATGTCTTTTTATCATACGAATACATAACAGATACGTGTTTTTTGACTTTGGCGCACTACAGCTTTGTTCATTGAGGCAGCTTGCACTTAAATTTGAATACAGCAATTTTATAGTCACCACAGGTGACTTGAAAGGTGCCAAAAATATCTTGTATTGTACGAATACATAACAGATATGTGTTTTTTGACTTTGGCGCACTACAGCTTTGTTCATTGAGGCAGCTTGCACTTAAATTTGAATCCAGCAGTTTTATAGTCACCACATGTGAATTGAAAGGTGCCAAAAATATCTTGTAATTATACGAATACATAACAGATACGTGTTTTTTTGACTTTGGCGCACTACAGCTTTGTTCATTGAGGCAGCTTGCACTTAAATCTGAATCTAGCAATTTTATAGTCACCACATGTGAATTGAAAGGTGCCAAAAATATCTTGAATTATATGAATACATAACAGATACGTGTTTTTTGACTTTGGCTCACTTCAGCTTTGTTCATTGAGGCAGCTTGCACTTAAATCTGAATCCAGAAATTTTATAGTCACCACAGGTGAATTGAAAGGTGCCAAAAATATCTTGTATTATACGAATACATAACAGATACGTGTTTTTTACTTTGGCGCACTACAGCTTTGTTCATTGAGGCAGCTTGCACTTAAATCTGAATCCAGCAATTTTATAGTCACCACAGGTGAATTGAAAGGTGCCAAAAAATATCTTGTATCATACGAATACATAATAGATACGTGTTTTTTGACTTTGGCGCACTACAGCTTTGTTCATTGAGGCAGCTTGCACTTAAATTTGAATACTGAAATTTTATAGTCACCACAGGTGAATTGATAGGTGCCAAAAATACCTTGTATTATCCGAATACATTTCAGATACGTGTTTTTTTTGACTTTGGCGCAGGCCAGCTTTGTTGATAGATCTACTTTGCAGTTATATTTGAATCCAGCAATTTTGTTTTGATTTGAGGGATTTGAGAATAGCTGTGATTTGGCGTCTTTCAATAAGAGACTTTCCAAAACTCTTCCATACCTTCTCAAATTTTTATATTTCTGAACATGGAGCGAAATTCAGGTGCTAAGCGAGCAAAGAGGGGGGAAGGACATGGAGGTAGAGGTACGATAGAAGGTGCTCCTTCCAGTGCTGGCGACAACACGCATGCCAGCAGATCGTCGGTTGCAGGCCTGTCATCGCTGGGTCAGGGAACTGTGAATCTCAGTAACGAACAGCGTCGCCAATTTGTTCTTCAGTGGTTAATGCAACCTGCATCCAGCAGTCTTACCTCCTCATCCTCCCAGTCACGGCCACAAATCTGTGGGTCATGTAGATTTAAAGGTCATGCTGCGGTCCAGGACAGGGATAGTCTATGTCCATTTCAACTAAAATGGTGGTTGAAAGTCTCCTTTTTCTGGCACTTTTTAATCTGTGAGTCATGCAGGTTTGAGGGTCATGCTGTGGCCCAATACAGGTATAGTCAATGTCCAGTTCAACTAAAATGGTGGTTGAAAGACTCCATTTCCCGGCACTTTTTAATCTGTGGGTCAGACAGGTTTAATGGTCATTCTGCGGTACAGGACAGATATAGTCAATGTCCAGTTCAACTAAAATGGTGGTTGAAAGACTCCTTTTTCCGGCACTTTTTAATCTGTGGGTCAGACAGGTTTAATGGTCATTCTGCGGTACAGGACAGATATAGTCAATGTCCAGTTCAACTAAAATGGTGGTTGAAAGACTCCTTTTCCCGGCACTTTTGAATCTGGGGGTCATGCAGGTTTGGGGCTCATGCTGTGGCCCAGGACATGTATAGTCAATGTCCAGTTCAACTAAAATGGTGGTTGAAAGACTCCTTTTTCCGGCACTTTTAAATCTGGGGGTCATGCAGGTTTGGGGCTCATGCTGCGTTCCAGGACAGGGATATTCAATGTCCAGTGCAAGTAAGATGATAGTTCAAATCATACTGCCTTCTGGAACTTTTTAATTTGTGGGTGATGCAGGTTTAAGGGTCATGCTGTGGTACAAGACAGGGATAGTGAATGGTGTGTGATTTTTTTTTCTGTGGCTTTTATAACCTAAGTGTATTGCCTAAGATGTGAGATGGAAGCCCATCACAGTCAGGGCTGAGGTGTTTGTTGGTGCAGTGCATTGGCACGGGCAATACGGTAAGATGGGGCGCAAGCCCGTTATGGAGATGGTGAATTTGACTGAAGGTTGTTAGCTCATGAGAGCATGGTGGCAGCTTTAGCAGGACATGTTATGAGTGTGCGCGCGCGGAAGGGGGAGTGGGCTTTATGTGGATTCTCTGATGGCTAATTGGTGAGCACCTGAATGGGGTGTTTACCTAACATGATATAAAAGGAAGTGAGCTCAGACCACATGTGATCGGACCTCTAAGCCTTGATAAAGCCAGGTTAGCTGGCGAAACATGTCGGCGAGGTCAGGCATGACGTTTTAAATTGTGATCTCTCCACTCTGTCTACAAGTGTCACCTGCTGCAGACGGTGTCACAAGGGGGCCTTATTTGTTCTGTGTCTATGAGATTAGGGACGACTGCCCAAGTAGTTGGCTTGGGATCCCTTACTGAAGCTAGTACTTTGCTATAGATATAAGGCTCTCCTGTTAATAGGTGGGGTTCCACCAGAATTGATGATAGAAAGGGAGTTATTCCCTCTTTCAGAAGCAAAAAGGGTTAAATGATGAGGATAGAGATCAGGTTTTTAAATAGTGTGTATAGAGGTTAAGAGTTAGATATAATAAAAGTTACGTTTTAGTGTTTAATAGATAGAGAACTGATAGAGTTTAAGTGTGCCTACGGCAAAATAGTAAATATAGTTGCCTAAGATGTAGCACGTATCCATTTGACTGTTGTGGATGTTAATTCCAGCTTCTCCAGCCCTGTTTGGGTGTAAGAATGAAGGTGTTGTTGCTCTCCCATAGACTTTAATGGTCCTCGCTCATAATCGACCACTCACTATCGACTATCTTGTCGATGATGGTCGACTATCGACCATCGACCAATGTCGATGGTCAATGTAATCGCTCAACACTAATTAAGACCCTTCGGTTCTAAGGTTTTTAAATGGTAAATCCAAATGGTTTCTCTCTGCAGAATCTTTTTCTCAAAAACACCTTTATGTACACTAGGTTTAACCACCTTCAAGACTGAAAAAATTTGGGAGAATATATCTCCTCTATGGACCTCCACCATATGACATGCCACTGGGATAACCCATTGATGATCGATGACCCCAATGTGTTCAAGGATTTGTCGTCTTAATTCATGTGATGTTTTGTCTACATATGTTAATGCGCAAAAACAAGTACACTGGTATATAACACCTTTTGTTCTACAGTTTATGGGAAGCAATTTATATGATTTGTTCATTGTAATATCTACAAAACCCTTGTCAGCCCAAAAAAACTTACATGCCTTGCATGTGCCATATTTATATCTTCCCTGAACTGAGAAAGTAAGCCAAGATCTAAGGAGCTGAGGTGGTACAAAATGACTGTGGACTAGTGTAGTGTACAGAAGTTGGTAGTAAAATACATGACAGAAATTTATTGAAATGTAATAATGTTTATTAATGATTGCACTATATCTGTTAAAGATTGCACTGTTCATGATATGTATAAAAGTCTATTGACCTCTGTTTCACCCCCGTACCCCTGTACTACTGTTTGTCGCTAGTGCTTTGCAGATATGTAAATCAGTCACAGTCACTCAGCACTAGTGGCGGGAGTTCCTATGGCAACTAGAAGGGAGGGGGAGTAAGAGGTTATATAAGATAGGCACATTCAGTTTTAAGTTCTCTCTATTGTGGGTTAAGCAAGATAACATCTTCTACACCTAACAGTTAGCTAATCCATCATGCCATCCTGTAAAAGTTATTCCCTGGCTGCATGGGAGAGGACAAGAAAGACAGGACAGCTTAAGAGAGAATGAAGACTCAGCTGGGCTCAGTTGGACTTTGGATTCCTACGTTTTCATAAGGTAATCTAGTCCCACAGACTTCATGGCCTTTGGAACCCAGTTAACCTCTGGTCTGGCCCAATACCCCCAATTTATGGAGATATCTCATATCTCCATACGTTTAAGGCATTTTATGAAATGGACTTTATCTGAGGGAATCACTGTTTTTCTACTAGCTGGCTGAGCACCTTGGACTGTGTGAATAGAACTGTATTTGAAAGTTGATCCTCTCCTGTGTGTGTAACATCGATAAGTAAAGAAGGCATTTGCTGTTTTAAAGTTAATCCATCTTCTCCTGCCTGTCGTTCTGTACCACACATCAAGGGCACATCGCACACCACTACCACAGGCAGTTGAGGGAGAGACCACTACCAGAGTGTGCCCCGGCATAACTACTACCACCATCATCTCTAGAGTGAAAACCACTTCTTCACTGGTACCGGAGCTAGAGGAGCATGAAAGGAGTGGTTGTGAGTTTTAAAGACACCATCACCAGAGCAGCAGCGAGATGGCTACTACTGCTCCCGCCCTATCCTCTTCCACCTCCAGTCAGGTTGTCACACTAGTCTTTTCCTCATATTACCCCTCCTATAGGTTACGCTAGCATGGTGGTCAATAAGTTCTGCAATAATAGGATCCGGCAAAATTACTGTGAACTACTCTGTCTCTCAAATTATCCATTCTATATATTACTGTAAGATGGTGGTCAATAAGTTCAGCAATTATAGGATCCTGCAACAGAATTGGCCAGTATTTTGTAAGTATCTCCCTGATTTCCACAACTTCAACATCATAGGTCCCTACTGTTCTCATCTTGTTGATGTTCTCCTTTGCTTTTGTTTCAAAAAAGTGAACTACAATCATATTCCATAAGCTTGTGTTAATATATGTCTAGGGTATCTTCTCTCCCTGAATCATCTTGTCAAGAGGTCTGCCTCTTTTTTAAAATTGTGATGTAACAAGTAGATTTTCCATATATGGATGAATTGGCCCTTTGGAATGCCATGTCTCAGTGGAAACGGATGACAACTTTCTCATCTGAGCAAGCTATTCCCAGCTGTAAGCTTTCTATAGGCTGAGGTTTCCAAACACACTTTTTCTCCTCTACTGATCATCAAATCTAAAAAACGCAATTGGTTAGCATCGATTTCGTATATAAACTTGAGGCCAATGGAGTTAACATTTAGTAACCCCACAAAAGAAAAACTCATCTCTGTACCCTGTTCAAATGATGATAATATCAACAATGTACAGCTCCCAATAGGTCTGTATTGCATGTAGTGGAAAGAAACAATAAAAAAAAAAAAAAAACAGGACAACCACCCCACATCCACGTTTCTAAGTGCATTGAAATGATCAATAAATATGCTAGAATTTTCCTAGTTTGTCCAATAGTTAAGTCAAAATATATAATAAAACATTACTGTTGTGTTTGCTGCAGACTAGCCATGGATCTGCACAATTAAATACAGATTTTTAGAGTGGATTTCCCTATAGATTTTGGTTGGAATTGTAGTGAAATCTTTCGGACACAATTCTAAATTTTGTTTATGCCCCTCAACTCTCTTTCCTTTTATTACCTCCCCCTCTCTATTGTGGTTCTTCCACAAGCCAGAGCTGCTCCATACTGCCTCCTCCCATGGTTTGGGGAGTTATGAACCCAATTTTTTCTCTAACCCTATCTCCACATCACTTTAGTTTTCCATAAGAACACATTAGAACATTGGGACATTAGAACACAACGGGATATTTTAATCACCAGACCAAAAAATTAACCCCCTAAAACCATTAACCCTTATCCTTAGTTAGAGTTCCTGTTGCAGATTTTTTTGCGATTTAGGTGTAGTGCTAGTGAAATTTGTGATTATCTGATGTCATAATATCCATTTTTTGTATCTCAAGCTATAATTATACAGGCTTGTATACCTCTGTTTATTTCTCAAGCCTACATACTTTAGTTGACTTAATTTACGATCTAATGGGGCCCATCATCTGGTTTAGGAGTGATTTTGCATACCTTATTCTAGACTATGGAGCAGGACCTTCCATGGTACAGGATAAGGTAATACAAAAGACCTCTGTGCTCTAAACTGACACAATATGTAGGTTGTGTCTGCCAGTTTTTTTTTTGTTTTTGTTTTGTTTAATACACATAAGAACCAGAGAAACTTTGGTGAGATCAGAAGCTTTATACCCAGCATAGAGAAAGCTCTCACTGATGTTGTTCTCCATGGAATTCCCTGTCTTCACCATTTAGCTTCTCTGACTGAAGATTTATGGACAGGTGAGGCAAACCCCAGGGGAAGTGCTATAAGTATCCTTTGTAACTAACCATTTTGCAAAACTGTACGCAATATCACACTATTTCCTGTAACGGGTTTATTACATTACCCATATGTTACAATTTTATAATAAATTATTAATTCCTATGTCAAATAAAATTGCATTATATCCTGATTAACTGGCCTTCTGTGAAGCCATATCCAGAACCTGTATTGATTAAACTTGGCAAAACGTTTAGGTCAAATTTGAATTTAATCCAAATCGCGACAATACTGACATCTGATTCGCCTGATGCAGGGTGCTCTGCAATTCCACTGCCATTATGATAAGGATACAGAGTCCAACACTTACTCTGCTGTGCTCTGATGGTGCCTGCTTGATGCAAATAGACTAGAAGAAATACAAACTGGACATTACCACTCTTTTTTCTGATTCAAAATAGTTTTATTATGTATTTATTATGTAAAAACGGTAATACAATCAATATCAAGCAAGTAGTCAGATATAATATTGCATCAAGAGAAATGTAGAAAAGTACAAAAGAGAAATATGATTGTATAGTAAGTTACAATAGAAAGTTCAAGCAACATCTCAAGAGCATAATCATCTTTTCTAATCAAGATATTGGGTAAGGAACATAAATGGTTATACAGGCATAATAACCAATTTGAAGAAAACAAGATAAAACTGTTCAGCCAACGTCAGTCCAACACCATGGGCTATGTGTATAATGAAGAAGAGAAAACTAAACAGAAAAAAGGAAAAAGAGCCTAAGTGTACGTGCGATACTGCTTGGAATTGCAGAAGGAGATCCATCCACCTCAGGCCTGAAGATATTTTGACCATTCTCTCAGGAATCATTTAGGAGTTCCTCCATACGCTGGCTAAAATGCATCTCTTTAAACCAGTCGGTGATGGAAGGACAGGAGACAGACTGCCATAATCTTGGAATTACTGCATTAGCCGTATTAATAGAAAAGACATAAGGGGCGACATGTATGAAGCTCGCCGGGTCGGGGCGCGCTTTTCCGCTAGTTTTCCGGCGAAATCTGCGCCTGATTTATGTCGGCGCTGGGGCGTGCTCATACATACTATGTAAAGTCCGCCGCGCCTCGCCTGTGTGTTAGGCGCAGTGCGGGACTTTGGCACAGTGTGGCGCTGCGGCTATTATTCGCCGCCGGAGGTAGTGCACTCATACATGCGGGGAAAAGTCCGCCACGCCTCGCCAGTGTGTGGGGCGCAGTGCAGGGACTGAGGCGCTGCAGCGCTGCGCCGAAGATTTGCCGCCCGGGGAGGTGCACTCGTACATGCGGGGAAAAGTTCCCTGCGCCTCGCCAGTGTGTGTGGGGCACAGTGCAGGGACATGGGCGCAGTGTGGGACTGCGCCGAAAATCTGTTCCGATGCGAGAAAGGCTGGAAAACAGCGAGAAATCATTCCACATGTTGGTGCGGAGTATGAATCAAAAATCGCCTTTATAAAGGCGTTCAACATTCTCAGAAAAAGAGCTGAAACCTTAAAAATAAAAAATACATAAAACAAAATCACTTTCCAATATCTTAATTCAAGAATTAGGATATTGGTAATTGCCGGGAAATACAGTAATTCAAATTCTGAAAGCTATTCTCATTGGTCGGCATAAACCGGCCAATCAGAATAGTAGCGGCATTGAACCATTAAAACCTATGGAGAACTATTGACCAATCAGAATCAAAGGCGGGACAGTTCAAAATACAGTAAAAATGCAGAAAAGAGCTGATTGGTTGAGCTAGCGGGGGCTTGGCTAGCTCAGCCAATCAGAATAGGAGCGACAAAGACCCATTAAAACCTATGGAGAACTATTGACCAATCAAATTCAAAGGCGGGACAGTTCAAAATACAGTAAAAATGCAGAATAGAGCTGATTGGTTGAGCTAGCGGGGGCTTGGCTATCCCAGCCAATAAGAGCGCAAGCTACTTCTCCCATTGTAGTCTATGGAGAGCTCGGCGCCATGCAATCTCGGCTCTCAGCGCCGTGAGGCATGGAGTATGATTAAAAAAATCATTTTTATTAAGTGTAAAATATTCTCTGAAAAAGAGCTGAAACCTTCTATAAACATACATTAATAAAATCCCGAACAACGCGTTTGTCGCCGAGACCGGCACTCCAGAAGGAATTACAATAGAGAGAATCGCCGGGAAATACAGTAATTCAAATTGCTTAAGCTCTTCTCATTGGTCAGCATAAACCAGCCAATCAGAATAGGAGCGACAGTGTCCCATTAAAACCTATGGAGAACTATTGACCAATCAGAATAGGAGAGACAAAGACACATTATATCCTATGGAGAAGTTTTGACCAATCAAAATCCAAGGCGGGACAGTTCAAAATACAGTAAAAATACAGAAAAGAGCTGATTGGCTGAGCTAGCGGGGGCTTGGCTATCCCAGCCAATCAGAGCGCGAGCTACTTCTCCCATTGTAGTCTATGGAGAGATCGGCGCCATGCAATCTCGGCTCTCAGCGCCTTGAGGCATGGAGTATGATTAAAAAAATCATTTTTATTAAGTGTAAAATATTCTCTGAAAAAGAGCTGAAACCTTCTATAAACATACATTAATAAAATCCCGAACAACGCGTTTGTCGCCGAGACCGGCGCTACATAAGGAATTGCAATAGAGGGAATTGCCGGGAAATACAGTAATTCAAATTGCTTAAGCTCTTCTCATTGGTCAGCATAAACCAGCCAATCAGAATAGGAGCGACAGTGTCCCATTAAAACCTATGGAGAACTATTGACCAATCAGAATAGGAGAGACAAAGACCCATTATATCCTATGGAGAAGTTTGGACCAATCAAAATCCATGGCTGGACAGTTCACAATACAGTAACACTTAAGATCCGATCTGATTGGCTGAGCTAGCGGGGGCTTGGCTATCCCAGGCAATCAGAGCGCGAGCTACTTCTCCCATTGTAATCTATGGAGAGAGTGGCGCACTGAAATCTCGGCGCTCAGCGCCGTGTGGCATGAAGTATTAATTAAAAAAATCATTTTGATTAAGTGTAAAACATTATCACATAAAGAGCTAAAACATTCTCCAAAAATAAATCAGTTAAAACCCCGAAAACGCGTTTGTCGCCGAGACCAGCGCTACATAGGGAATTGCAATAGAGAGAATCGCCGGGAAATACAGTAATTCAAATTGTTTAAGCTCTTCTGATTGGTCGGCATAAACCAGCCAATCAGAATAGGAGCGACAATGGCCGATTATTGACCAATCAATAAAATCATGTTTATTTCTTTCTTTTCGTTGCACCCATGCTATTGATCCGTGGATCACGAAAATAAAGAAATAAACATGATTTTATTGAGTTAATATTTTTTTTTCTTTACCCCCATATTATTATGATTGATTTTATATACACATCAGGACAACTTCTGTAGTCTTATAATTTGATTTCGGCCATGTACAGTTTTATTTCAGATTGCATTAGAAAACCCATAGGAGCGTCGCTCGCTCTCCTATTGGTCCAAATAACGGCGCCTCTTTTAACTTAGCCAATCACAGAGCTCGCTCGGAATGTATTTTCCCCATAGAACTCTAATGAGAAAGTAGCTCGCGCTCTGATTGGCTAAGCTGGATGAGCCCCCGCTAGCTCAACCAATCAGCTCGTTTCTGCCTTTTTACTGTATTTTGAACTGTCCCGCCTTGGAATATGATTGGTCATTTTTTTCTCCATAGGTTATAATGGGTCCCTGTCGCTCCTATTCTGATTGGTCAATTCTCCTCCATAGGATATAATGGGCCACTGTCACTCCTACTCTGATTGGCTGGTTTATGCCGACCAATCAGAAGAGCTTAAACAAATTGAATTACTTTATTTCCCGGCGATTCTCTCTATTGCAATTCCCTATGTAGCGCCGGGCTCGGCGACAAACGCGTTTATCGCGGTTTTAACTGATTTATTTTTACAGAAGGTTTTAGCTCTTTATGTGATAATAGTTTACACTTAATCAAAATGATTTTTTTATTAATACTTCATGCCGCACGGCGCTCAGCGCCGAGATTTCAGTGCGCCCATCTCCCCATAGACTACAATGGGAGAAGTAGCTCACGCTCTGATTGGCTGGGATAGCCAAGCTCCCGCCGCATTAACCAATCAGCTCTTTTCTGCCTTTTTACTGTATTTTTAACTGTCCCGCTGTTGATTCTGATTGGTCAATCGTTCTCCATAAGTTTTAATGGTTCACTGTCGCTCCTATTCTGATTGGCCGGTTTAATTACTGTATTTCCCGGCAATTTCCAATATCCGATTTCTTAGTATTGCGCCGTTCTAGATTTTTGGAAAGTGATTTTTTTTAAATTATTTTGAGATTGAGCTCTTTTCTGACAATGTTTTTCGCCTTTATAAAGGCGATTTTTTCGGAATCATACTCCTGCTGCACGGAGCGGAGCGCCGAGATTTCTGTCGCGATCTTCGATCTGCTTCCTCGCATGTTCCGATCCTGCTTCACTTTGCCGCCGCCGGAGCATTTAGACCAAAATCAACCAGGTCTGCCTGTCGGAGCTGCCGAGCACTGCACTGCGCCTCGCTTTGCCGACCCGCGATCGTACATGCCTCAGAGTTTTCGAGCACGCCGCGTCCCGCCCCGGAACGCCTACACCGTGCCCACACCGTGCCCATTGCCCGCCCCTTCATGCGGGGCACAGCTGAAAGTGGCGAACACTGCGCCTAACACCGCATCCCTGCGTCCAACAGGGGGATTCGGGCCGGGAGGCGTAGTATACGCCAAAAAACAGGCGTAAAGCCCGTTCATACATGTCGCCCAAGGTGCTTTTTTAAAGTAGTAGTAGATAATAGGATATCAATGAGTAGGAGTGTAGATGGTTTATTATCTAAGCTAATATTAGTTACTAGGTGAATAATTTCTATAACTTTCTACCAGAAAGACAGAAGACGGTAGCATCCCACCGGATATGAGACGTTGCCCAATTCCAAATCACAATGCTGGCATTTATCCAAAACCACTGGGTAAAGCGATTTCAGCAGCACTGGGACTCTGTACCACCTTGACTGAATTTTATAGTTAATCTCTTGTAGTCTAGTTGAAACAGAGGTTTTATGTACTAAGAGAAAGGTTTTTCCCCGATCCTCCAGGGTAAATTCTGTAGATATTTTACGTTCCCAACCCCTCTTAAATGTAGATGGATATTTGTGGGGATTTATAGAGGTTTTATGGGCTGAGTAGAAGCTATGCAGTTGATAGTAATTTCATCTGGAGAAAGAAGTGGTGCCAGCGTCCAAAACTAGTTAGAAATATGACTTTAGAATATCTGTTGCATGGTTATCACCAATCAATTTGAAGTTTTCCCTGTTTGGAGATGGGAGAAAGACTGAGCAATGTTCCCCACCAGAGGGGTTAATGGTCCTCCTGGTAAAAAAAAACACACATCATAGATGGGAAAGATCTATGAGTCAAAACTGTAATCTGGGTGACAAACGGTATGCAAAGGAGCAACATTTTCAATAGCATTGCTGGAGGCAGCCACAGAATAGCAGCAATTGGGGCACCAAGGACATCTGATTCAATTTGATCCCATAGTTTAGCATGTGCACGATGGAAAATATCTAATATATATATATATATATATATTGCTGTTGCAGCAAGATAATATGCTTGAACGTCTGGAAGAGCTAAGCCACCTTCAGCTCTGGATCTGGTCAGTATGGTTTTGGAAACTCTGGGCCGTTTCTTAGCCCAAACCAAACAAGAAATGAGACCATTTAGTGCAGTGAAGAAGGATTTAGGGAGGAGGAGAGGAATCACCTGGAACAGATAAAGCAGACAGAGGAGGATGTTCATTTTTATGATATGTACAGTGAAGAACATAATTATTTGATCCCTTGCTGATTGTGTAAGTTTGCCCACTGACAAAGACATGAACAGTCTACAATTTTAAGGGTAGATTAATTCTAACATTGAGAGATAGAATATCCAAAGTAAAATCCAGAAAATCACGTTGTAAAAAATTATTTTGCAGTGAGATGTAAGTATTTGATCCCTCTGGCAAACAAGACTTAATACTTGGTGGCAAAACCCTTGTTGGCAAGCACAGCAGTCAGACATTTTTTCTAGTTGATGATGAGGTTTGCACACATGTCAGGTGGAATTTTGGTCCACTCCTCTTTGCAGATCATCTCTAAATCATTAAGATTTTGAGTCTGTCGCTTGTCAACTCGGAGCTTCAACCATCTACATTTTCTATGAGATTAAGGTCCGTAGACTGGCTAGGCCACTCCATGACCTTAATGTGCTTTTTTTTGAGCCACTACTTTGTTGCCTTGGCTGTATGTCTTGGGTCATTAACTTGCTGGAAGACCCAGCCATGACCCATTTTTAATGTCCTGGTGGAAGGAAGGAGCTTGTGACTCAGGATTTTACAGTAAATGGCTCCATACATTCTCCCATTGATGAGGTGAAATAGTCCTGTGCTCTTAGCAGAGAAACACCCCAAAAACATAATCTTTCCAGCTCCATACTTGACAGTGGGGACGGTGTTCTTTGGGTCATAGGCAGCATTTCTCTTCCTCCAAACACGACAAGTTGAGTTAATGCCAATGAGATAAATTTTTGTTTCATCTGACCACAGCACCATCTCCTACAGATGAGCGAGAAGGAAAAAAATTGAGTTTGGTCCAAACCTCGAATTTTGAGAAATTTGGGCTGATGCCGAACCGAACGCCGAACCGAATGCCAAAACCCCATTAAAGTGAAAGGGAGATGATGTTCAGGTTAATTTTTATACTAACAGAGGTGAGGAGAATCCACAATCATTTGGTTCTAAGAGTCACAGAAAAAGATTCACACTCTAAAATCATTCACTTCTTTCAATGGCTAACTGAAAAGATCAGGACTGCGTAGCTATATGAGGTGCAGCGCTAGCAGCTGCTACAGGGTCCCTTTGACACATAAGACGACGCCGGTATTGAAAATGGGAAATGGTAAATAGCAGGAGCCCCCTATCACTTTTTTCACCAGGGCCTAAGCACATGTCATATATGTGGTGGCACCAAGAACATCCCAATGGGTAACATGGAGGTTTAACTGGCAGGGCCGTAGTTATAGGGGGTGCAGTGGTAGCTAGGGCTGCCTCATCATCCTCCTTCACTTCCTCATCCTGACTGTTACCAGAGGCTTGGCTAGCATGATGGACTCTACTCTGTGAGCTGAACTGACATCCTGCACCCCCTATGGACCTCGAACCACCTCCTAAAATAGACTGATACAATTGGGAAACAGTCGGGCCTTCTACATCCTCCAGCGAGTAAGGCTCTGTGCCCACCTCATCCTCCTTCATCACTGCCGGTACCTGCTGCTGCAGAGAGTCTAATGCTTGTTCCAGTAAAAAGATGACCACAATGGTCATGCTGACAATGCCATTGTCCTGACTGACCATTTTGGTTGCGTCTTCAAAACTGTCAAGGATGTTGCAGAGATCCTTCACCTGCCTTCAAACTGAATGGTTCAACACCCCGAGGTCCACACCACTGCTCATCAGGCCATGCGACACTTCATACTGCATAATGGCATTACACTGCTGCCACATTCGCTGGACAATTGATGAGACAATTGATGGGGAGGCCAAGATCATGCTGAAATGCAACCAGTCGTGCTGAAGCAGGGTGCGAACGCTGGAAGTGTGAGCTAAGACCTCGAGCCTTCCTCAGCAGACAGTCAAGACCTGTGTAGCACTTGAGAAATTTCTGCACAACCAAGTTCATGACGTTCCAGGCAAGGGATGTGCGTAAGTCTACCAATCCTAAGGCTGGCAAGGAGATTTCTCCCGTTATCGCACACCACATTGCCTGGCGCAAGGTTCTTAGCACCCAGCCACTCGTTTTTCTCAGTGCGCAGAGCCTTTCGCAGCTCTTGACCTGTGTGTTGAAGTTCTCCAAGACACATTAATTTCAGAACGGCCTGATTTCTCTTGTCACTTGATGCTACCTGTCGAGGTTGAGGATCAGGACTCTGAACCATTCCTGCAGTGCGGAAGACAGTCAGCTGAGGCCGATCACCAGAGGCACTGTCATCCACTCAACTCACCCAGTGGCAGTTACTGAGATGTAACACCCTTAACCAGGCTTACTAGTCCATGTGTCTGTAGAGAGATGGACTTTGGTGAACACAGATGCAGCCAACGTGCTGGAAATCTTTTCTGCAAGATGGTGGGCCTGGGCAAAGATGGCTTTTCTGGCAAAGAAATGCCTGCTCAGCATTTTATATTGGGGGCATGCCAGGGCCATTATGTGGCACAACCCATCTGTGTCCACCAGGCGGAAAGGCAACATTTCCAAGGCCAACAGCCTTGGCTTTTGGCTTTGGGATGGATGAGGTGAAAGCATTTCTTATGCCCTCATACTTGGTACATAGAAGGCTGGCTGCCGGACTGGCCGCTGTATGGCGTGCAGGTCAGACTGGTGGAAGGGGAATGTGTAGATTGTGTTGCTGGTAGTGGGAATCGGCCGACAGTGTCAGTGACTAGGGATGGTGCTTGCCGATGCTGCTCCAGCACAATGACAGAAGAGGACCACTTCCACTTTGACGTGGCGGAGGAAGAGGAGACAGCATAAGAGCAGCTTCCTTCTCCTCCTCTGAGGACATCAGTGATTGGGCATCAGAGCAGACAAAATCATCCTCTCTGGTCTCTTGATCTTTTGATATGCTTTCTGATCCTAACCGCAATGTGTCATCAAAGAGCTCTTCAGAATATGGATTATCTGGAGCGGTCTGTACATTGGGTAACTTTTGGGCTGTGTTTGCTTCAGGTTGGACTGATGATGATGATGACATTTGTGGCCATGACTGAGAGGACGAGGAGATAAAACCACTCGATACAGGTTGTGAAGAACATATTGGCTACGCTTTTCAGTAATCAGATGCACAGGGAGCCGACCAAGCGATGACAGGCCTTACGGTCCTGCAATGGTCCTGATGTGCTCACTTGTGTGTTGTCCGGAGCACTGGAAAGAGCGCCTTGTCTCGTACCTCTAGCTCCACGTCCTACGCTCCTCCTTGCCCACTTACCACCTCTAGCTTGCTCCATGTGCAAAAATGTAAATATTATAAAGGTCAAGATTTGTTCACTGTCTCTTATTGAAGAACTGTACTCCAAAAACAGCAAATCAACAGTGTTCTTAAATACCTATACTTTGCAACTGGCAAATAGGATTATAAACAGATTTTTTTCTATGGAATATCTGTGAAATGGATTCTTATGGAAGAACTCTGACAGAAAATCAACAGTGTTCTTAAATGCCTATACCTGGCAAATAGGATTATAAACTGAATTTTTTCAATGGGAAATCTGTGAAATGGGGTCTTATGAAAGAACCCTGACAGCAAGACCCCACATCATAAGTGTTCTTGAATCCCTATAATTGGTAACTAGGAGTAGAAATATATTTTTTTCTATGGAATATCTGTTAACGCTGTCTTATGGAAGAATCCTGGCAGCAATAGTGTGACACAGAAGTCTTCTTGAATCAAAAAATGTAACTACAAGCAAATAGTATTAAAAAAAAATGTCTTGCTATGGAATATCTGTTAATGGTGTCTTATGGAAGAACCATAGAAGCAACATTTGCTGATGGTGTCTTCTGCAGTGTCTGGACTCCGAAATCAGTAGAAATGAACTTTTGGGCACTCTGAATAAAGATGGGAAAAATGCAGCCAGCTATACAAAACTATACACTATACAAAAGCTACATGAAACTCCCTAACTATTGATGTGTATGATTCCTTAAGCTAGCTGCCCCCCACAACTAATCTAACTAGCAGCTTTTCCTGTGTAAAATCGCTAGAAAATGGTGTCTCTACCTGCTGGCAAATAAGCACACAATCTGAAGATTGCTGTTACAAATCTCCTCTGGGGAAAAGTGTTAAAATATGAATAAGTAAAAAAAAAAAAAAATAAAAAAAGTGAAAAACAAATGAAGTACCCGTATTTGGTATTGCCGCATGCATAACGACCCACCCTATAAATCTGTCATGTTAATTAATCCATACGGTGAACGCCGTAAAAAAAAAAAAAAAAAAACAGTCACAGAATAGTGATTTTTGTTCATCCTGCAGCACATAAAATAGAATAAAAAGCGATCAAAAACTCATATAAATGCCAAAGTTATACCAATTAAAACATCAGTTCATCCCGCAAAAAAAAAGTCCTTACACATCTCTGTACACAGAAAAATAAAAAAGTTATGGCTCTCAGACTATGGCGATGCAAAAACTTGCTTTTTTTGAATAAAAGTGTTTTTATTGTGTAAAAGCAGTAAAACATAAAACATATATACAAATTTGGTATCACTGATATCGTATCGACCTGCTGAGTAAAACTAGCATGTCATTTATACAGCACGGTGACCGCTGTAAAAAATAAAAAACACTACCAGGAATGCTGTGTTTTGTTCAAAATGCCTCACAAAAACCTTAATAAAAAGTGATCAAAGCGTCATATGCCCCCATAGTGGTACTAATAAAAACATCAACTCATCCCACAAAAAACAAGCCCATAATCAGCTCCGTATTACAGAAAAATTAAAAAGCTATGGCTGTAAGAATAGGACAACATAAAAACACAATTTTTTATAGACCTATTTCTATTGTGTAAAAATAATAAAACATAAAAAACTGTATAAAATTTATATCATTGCAAACATACTGACCTGCAAAGTAAAGTTTTCCACTCATTTACATTGCACGGTGAACACTGTAAAATTTAAGCCCAAAAAACAATGGCTGAACTGTGTTTTTCCCTACCATTTTCATGGCCCAATGCTAAAAAGAAACTATGGAACACTTCTGCACCCAAAATGTACACCCTTAGATGAGATCCTTGAGAGGTGTTGAATTCAAAATAGACTTCTGGAAGCATTCACCTGTTCTGGTACTTTGGGGGCTTTGCAAATGCGACACTACCCCACCAAAATCTGCGTTCCAAAAGCCAAATAACACTCCCTCCTTTATACGTCCTGACATGCGCCCAAACAGCAGTTTACACCCACATGTAGGGTATTGCCAGACTTGGAAGAAATTGCATAACACAATTTTGGGTGTTTTTTCCAGGACTCCTTGTAAAAAGTAAACATTTTCAGCTAAAATAGCAGATTGTTGGACAAAAATATTTTTTTCATTTTCACAGCCTAACACTAAAAAAATTTGTGAAACACCTGTGGGGTTGATATACTCACTACACTCCTGGATATATTCCTTAAGGGATGTATTTTCTAATATGGGGTCTTTTTAGGGGTGTTTATTAAGTTTTAGCACCTTAGGCTGTCCGCAAACCTGAAATGGCACCTAAATAAAATCGTAATGAAAATGAGACCCCAAAGTCTGGTAGGTGCTCCTCTTTTTCTGAGGCTTGGGATTGAGCCAAATAACACACTAGGGCCACACATGGGATGTCTCTGAACACAGTAGAATCTGGGGAATCAATATTAAGTTGCATTTCCCTGGTCATGTCTACCACGTTCTTGTGAATAATGAATAAAAATTGAAAATCTGCAAAAAGAGTGAAATTTTGACATTTCACCTCCACTTTGCTTTAATTCCTGTGAAACACCTAATGGGTTAATAAACTTCCTAAATGCTGTTTTGAATACTTTAAGGGGTGTAGTTTCTTAGAGGAAGTCCTTTATGGGGGTACCTAACATACAGGCCAATCAAAGTCACGTTAGAACTGGACTGGTCCCTAAAAAATATATGTTGCTAATTTTCTTGAACATTTTAAAATTACTACTACTACTGTAAAAAAAAAATTGCCAACCTACAGTAGACATATAGTAGATGCTAGTTATAAGCTACTTTGAATGGAATAACTATCTGTCTTACACACAGAAATTTTGGAAGTTTGAAATTGGTACATTTTTCAAATTTTTTCACGATACTTTGATATTTTCACAAATAAACAAGAACTTTGCCCAGAAACGGCATTACTGGGGTGGCGCACGCAGTAGCAGCTGCCCCGGGGCGCGGGCCCCCCTAAGTGCATGGGCCCTGGGGCAACTGCTACGTCTGCTACCCTGGTAGTTACGCCCCTGGCTACCATGGGTTATATAGGGAGCTGCCTCTTCCTGTCTGTGAGAGGGTGAGGAGACATATTGCAGGTGGTCATCAGATATAAGAGATGATGTACTGAGGGAAGGTGTTTGTTGACCATCAGTCTGCATTGTATAGATGTGAGAGGAGGCAGGATCCAGACTGGTAGGAATTAACGCAACTTGACTAGCAATCAGAGATTTAGGGTTAGATTCAGGTGCTTTGGTAAATAAGGATATGTGAAAATGCGGTAAGCCTGTATTGGCTCTGTAAAGTTTTTAAAAGTTTTATATAAGTAAAGATGAAATCTTTTAAACTATACATTGCCAACAGTTGTTTGTTTTGTTTGTTAGATTCAAGACCCATCTGAGTCCCAGTGGACTGCTAAGTGAGTAAGGACGTATTGTCAATGTCATGTACAGTGCCTTGTGCAGGCAAAGATGGCGCTCCCACCAAAAGTAAGGGGGAGGGGGATATTATGGTGGGCTGTAGTGAAGCGATCTTTTGCGGCAGATCCTGAGCACCTAACTGGGTGAATTCCCCCGAGTCTGCTAGCCCCGGTAGATGAGCGTGTATGGGGCACTCATAGGTACTTACAGGAGAGACTCCAGTGTATAAATCACTGTTAGATAATTGTAAAATCATGTTGTTCACCACACAGCGCTCCAGGGAGTTGCTCATCCTGGGACCGCTCTGCATTCCACTCTGCTGGCTGAGGAACAAGGTGCATGTATCTTGTGCTGTTATGAGTCTGCTCCAAGGGAAGATAGCATTAAGGTGCTGGAGAGCAGCGATTCAAGCTCTAATTCCAGGTTTGTTATAGGGGCAAAAAAATTAGAGATGGCCACCTCTTTTATCCCTGCGCTCTTAGTAGCTTTGGGGGCTCTCCCGATTCTTTTTGGTCTCATCTGAGTTGTGCTTTATAGTAAAATAAAGGTGTCCTGTGAGGAGCTTTATAAGAACATGTCTTGCTTCTTAACATGGCAAGCCATGTTCCCGCCATTACCACTCTTAAAAGACTTACCGAGAGTAAAAGAAACATTGGGTCAATACTTGAGAAGCTTATGAACTAGGCAATAGGTAAAACGGGGAAATTGGTGGTGAGGGCTAATCTCCCCTCATAAATGGCTCATTGCCAAATCACCAATTTCTAGATAGAAAGGTACCCAAAATGTACTTACCTATGTATTCATAAAAGTTTATGTATCCTGGACAATGTCAATATATTTCATATTCGAGGAAACTTACAAACATATAGGACGACATCTATGAATTTGCCTTTGCCATTTTTTTGCCATATATTGCCGGTTCTATAGAAGTATGAACATGAAAACATGAAAAAATGTTTTGCGCATAACACTTTCATTCATACTGTTGTATTATACACTCCGATATATCTATTGAGAACTGGTGTGTCAGTGGCAAGTTACAAAAATGGTGCATACGAATTCATAGATGTCGACCTTCATATCTTATTCTTACAAATTTTTTAAAGAGGTTTGCTACTTTATAAACAAAAATCTGAAAACGCAGTAAAGTGTAAAACGGTTATCCAGTTCAAATAAAAATAAACCTTCCTACTCACTTCCATTCCAGTGCTGGTCATTGGGTGCAGCAGCCATGTGCCACTACCTTACATCACCATTCAGAAGTGAACAGCTGAAAATGGTGATCTAAGTAGTGACATGTAGCCACTGCAGCCAATCAATAGAAGAGATTGGGAGATAAACAGTAGACCTGCGCTGCAACGGAGGTGGGGAGGAAGGTCGTATAGAGGCTATTTTTATTTGGCACTAGTAGCCTATTATTTAATTTTCATGGGAACTGGTCCACCCCCTTAAGTGATGTTAAAGCATAGCTATGTTTATATCATACACTGCTGTGCAAATAATAGTCATTGACAGACTGTGTATGCACTGTACCAATAAAGTATTCCACTTCTGCCCAGTTGCTAAACAGCAGCTTAACTTATCCAGCACAGATATAGGAGATTCTTCCACAAAAATGTTTAAGATCCAACGTTAGTTATCTGAGTTGTTATTATCGGTCATATCCTGATGTCAAATTCATGGCAGTCTTTGGACCACATGTTGAATTTCTCTGGTAAATTGTTAATTCAATAACCATTCATTTAATTCAGTTCTTTTAATAGAAAAGTAGTAGATGGCAATTGTTCCAAAGTTTCTTTTCTCTTATAAACATTAAAGGAACACTACCATAATTTTTTTACTTGTTTATCATATGATTTTTTTTAAGTTCACCTTCGTACATTGCTCTCTCTGACTTCTTTTCTGTGTGCTCCAATATCACAGCTGTGAGCGGATTGCTTGATACTCCTCCTTTCTGATCGGCTTTGGTCTGAGAAGTGTAAGGCCATGTTCACACGGCTTAAAATGGGCCATATTTCGGTCCGTAATTACGCGCCGAAGTGCGCCAATTACGGGCCGAAAACGGCCCATTCATTACGGTAATTCATAGTTCTCATAGAGAACTATGGATTACGTCTCCTCTCCCCGCCCGGCGAAGCTGCCGGGCGGGGTTATAATTTACATGTAACTTTCTAGCGGTTTATACGCGCCGCTTGCTTTGTTTGTCTATGGGGCGGCGATTTGCCGGCCCCCCGCTCCCTCCCCCGCTCCTGCCCCGCCCCCGTCCACACGCCGTAATTGCGGGGCGTAATTACGCCCTGCAAATACACCGTGTGAACATAGCCTAAATGTTATGAGCAATAACCTGATAAGTGGGAAGAAAAGATTACCGTACTTTCCTTTCATGTATTACTATTATCCTTGTGGAAAAAACAATAGAGCAATCATTGTGTCATTATCCACTATTTGTAATAAGATTATATAGAGATAAGTAGCAGCTGAAGTTAAGTTAAATTACTGCCCTGCCATGAAAATGTTCTGTCACAGTTAGAGAAGGACTATTATTTTATAGGACTATCAAATTAAAAAAAAAATAAAAATTAGCAAACATTCTAAAACAAAAAAATATTTTCTACAAATGTGGTCATTACAAAAATACTTCTTTCTGATGACATCGTCCCTTTAATGTGTACATTTTATGCACTGAACTAACTTTGGAGGGGATTTATATACAGATCCCTAAGGCAGGGGATTTATATACAGCCACCTAACTAAGGAGGGACACTAAGGAGGTGACTTACATACATATCTACCTAAAAATGGGATCTATAAACCTACCTACCTAAGAAGGGGACCTACTGTATATACCTACTGACCAATGTGGCCTATATGCCTACCTACTTACTGAGGAGTTTACTTACCAATTTAATATAAACACTACAAAAATGATGACAGTTCTAAACTCTATTCCCTGCACTCCCTAAAGGTAATGGCTGCGGCTGATCTTCTGGGGGTGCAGGGAATGGAGTTCAGGTCATTCAATATGATCCTGGAGGTACGGGCCACAGCCACAGCACAACCTAGACGGGGTTGGTCCTCTTTCTTCTCCACAAGATTGTGCCTGTTATCTGTGGCCTGTACCCTCTCCTCCTTCAAAATACAACCCCCACCATCATCCTATACCCCCACACTTCAATCTATCACCCCATGGGGAGTTTATACAGAAATAGGGAACGGGTAAAGAGCTGCTGGAAAAGTGAGGATTCTGAGATGTGTGTGTGGTAAATTCTGCAGAGACGAGTCTGGCCCGAAAGGGAAAAAACAAGGTGAAGACGACCACTCCGATCAGAAAAGACGTCACCGGGGAGTCACTGGCTGTAACTACACTATAATTACTTATATGTCTGTAGAGCCTGTGTAAAGCTGGTAGGCACTCGCAAGCGGTCGCATGTGGTCATGGTCTAGCTGTATTATTTGGTCTTTTGGTCTTTAGTGGTAGAATTGGTATTGATGATCTTGGAATTGTGGGATACTTTTAGTAACAGTATGACGGTAATACTGATGGTATATTTGGTCCATGTATAGATGTATGGTGACTATATTGTTTAGAGGTATTGCACTATTATACATAAATGAGTGGTTTTTAAAGGGTAATGTTGTCAGTGCTGATTTTTGTTGTACAGTTTAGTGTTGAGATGGACAGGATCTATATGAAACGTGTGGAACATTAGTGACAGAAACATCTTTTTTTTTCCTCTGTAAAAATACATGCCACAGTTCACAATGTGGCGTGAAAACTGCTGTGTGAACCCAGCCCTACTGAGCAAAATGTAGCATAAGGTGCCCGGACCCCGCATGTTTAGGACCTTAATAACACCCATGGTTATTTCCATTTATCATAAGGTGTAACCATAGGAGTTACTTTTATGTTATGGTAACTCAATTTGACATTGGACTTGAAGTGCACCACATCAGGAGGGTTATTCACAGGTTTTTATACTGTTCTGCAGCAGCCCTGGTCATGATAGGGCAAGGGTTACTGCAGAACAGTATAAAAAAATGTAAAGATCCTAACTCCGAACTTAAGGTTGCTGATTCAATTAAATTAATGAGAATCACATTTGACATTGACCAAAATTTAAAGTGCAATACTAGTAGACAGTGTCACAGGACAACTTTGTTTCTTTTTTATTTCACAACATTTTTTTAAAAGGGGGGTGTTTTTAAGCCTGGTGTCTGAAAAGGGTCTTTAAAGAACAGCTGCCATAACATTAATGTAGCACTTATTTTTAATTAAAAGGAAAAGGGAATTGTTTTAAGCTTAGCTAACCCTGGCTGTGTAATAAACAAATTTAAACACTAAAAAATTTTTGGGGATTGATCAGAAAATTTTTTTCTGTATTTGGTTATTTTTCGTTTTTTGCCGGTGACAGCTGAAGTCACTTTGCTCTTGTACTAAACACGGAAGAATGTTTTTTCCCAGCCCCCAGCTAAAAAATAGACTAACCCTTGCGCGTGTTTTTAAAGATCTGAGAGCTGACAAAATGAAGGAATCTGCTGAGACAAAGTTAAAACCCCCATCTTAAACCTCCCTTCACAAAACCTCTGCTTCCCTTTAAATTCGTGTCGCTTTTTGAAGGACCCAGGCAGTTAGAAAGCAAAGGCGAGCATACCTCTCTTTTTCAGCATGGCTGTCCTCAGAAAGAATTCACAGAAATTTAGGAAAGATGAGTTTTTAAAAAAACAATACTATGCGATAAAATTTACAGCCTCAGCCCTCCAGCAGCCATGCACAAGCTTCATTAAAATGTTATTATGCAGAAGAGTGGCATCAGGCTCATTCACTTTGAGTGAATTGTGTACATGATTACCAACCATTCATCACTAGAATCCAAATCTTATAGCAGTTTTGTCTAATAATTAAATATAAACACCCTTTTTCTCCATGAGTAATAATATATACATTTTTGATGACTAAAGATAAAAATTTGATTCAGTTTTTTTTTTTCCTTAATTTACAGTAAAACTTTTTTTTTTTAATTACATTTTCATCAGTATTTAATCATTTTATGTTGTAAATTTCCTTAAATGTTGGACACGAATAACATCTGATAGATCCCTTTGACTAAAATGGGATCTGTTATGGTGTCCGTCATTTTAACAAAATAAAAATAGTGCTGCATAATATGTTGTATTTTTAAAAAAAGGGGTGAAAATTTAGATCGGGGGGGTCTGCAGCTAACAAAACGACTAGTGTGAGCGATTTTTTATCGACAAATTTGAAAGGGCAGGGGTTTTTAAAGGTACGGATTTTTTTCGATCACGCATAATTTCTTTTTAAAAATCTGCGCATAATCTTTTAATATCCGCCTTTTTTCGGCGCTTCCTAAATTTTTGGGGCGGCCAGCCAATCACTTACGAATAGACAGGTGGATGTGGGGTGCGACGTCAACCTGGGATGGATAAAGCGATTGGCTGGAAAAATCACATGACCTCGTTTAACATAGAACGCCCTTCCTTTCGCCTCAGTCTCTCTCGCGTTTCATACTATTGGACGTGCCTCTGCATTCTCCAAACACTCAGCGAAATAACTTTTTTTTCAACAAGAAACCTCTACTATTAGCTCTTATTAGTTTTAACTTTGGGGAAATTTTTTTGGGTAGTTAATTATTTTAAAGCAGCACCCAAATCCTATAAAAGTCACGGGGGGGGGGGAGCTGGGGGGGGCAGGGGCGAACAAGACAAGCTCTATAAAACACGGGGATAAATTCACCAAGACTTAGTGTAGACATTGCACTGCAAAAACTTCATTATTAACAGTTTGCTATTGAAAAAAATTTCCTGTTATTGGGCATGTAACTTATATTAATACACATCTTTTTCTTTTTAACTGCAGGTCTCTTTTAGTGCAAAACCCATTTTATTATCTATACATTTCAGAGGGGGTTTTCTTTTTAAATTTTTTAAACCCTTTTCCACCTTTTTGATATAGCCACCCTAAAATTTAAAATTAGAATCCACAATTTGTGTCAGCACGGGGAAATATTTTTCCAAAAATTACCTTTTGTACATCCGAATCTATAACAATACGTTTTTTTTTGACTTTGGCGCTTGCAGCTTTTTCATTCAGATAGTGTGCATTATATTTTATACAAAATTTTTTATATCCCACAGGTAATTTTGAAAGGGCCAAAAAAACCTGTACACCAAAACTAAACAGTTTTGGGTTTTTTTTTGACTTTGGCGCACTGCACTTTGTTCATTCAGATAGCGGCACTTATATCTTATACAGAAATTTTTATATCCCACATGAATTGAAAATTTCCAAAATACCTTGTATCATCCGAATCTATAACAATACTTTTTTTTTTACTTTTGGCGCACTGCGCCTTTCTTCAATAGCTGTATTTATATCTTATACAGCAATTTTATAGTCACCACGGGTAAATTTTAAAAGGGCCAAAAATCCCTTTTGTATCATCCGAATCATAAAAGAACTTTTTTTGATTTTTGGGCGCATTGCAGCTTGTTCATTCAGATAGCGTCACTTATATCTTATACACAATTTTATAGTCACCACGGGGTGAATTAAAAGGAACCAAAAACAACTTGTATATACAAAACATAACAGATACTTTTTTTTTGCACTTTTCCCATCCAATTTGTTAAATTTTGAATCCCACAATTTTTGTTTTGATTAGGGGGATTGAGAAAGCTTAAATTTCCCTCTGTTAATAATAATTTTTCCAAAACGTTCCATACCTTCTAAATTTTTTATATTTCTTAACATGGACGAAATTCAGGTGGAAGCGAAAAGAGGGGGTAGCACATGGGGGTAGGGGTCCCAAGAAGGGCCCTTCCATGCTGGCAACAACACCATCCCACGATCAGGGTTTTGCAGGACCGTCGGGCTGCATCGCTGGTCGGGCCCTGTGAACTCAAAATTAACAGCGTCCCAACTGCCCCCTTCAGGGGTTAAAGAAAACCTTTTCATCCAGCATTTTTACCTCCCCCCCTTCCCCCCCCCATTCCCCGCCACAAATGTCACATCAGCACACGTCATCCGTCCAACATGAACAAAGGGCACCCAAAATGTCACCTCGTGTCCCCACCACGGGAAAATCCATTTTAAGACCTCTTGATACAAAAGGGGTTGTGGCAGAACATTTAAAAGATCAAGAGATGTTTTATCTGCTTGACCCCAGTTACTGATCCACAAGGAGGAGAAGGAACCGGGTCAATCCAAAAACCCCGGCGGTCTGCAACGCCTTGCTCCCCCTTGCTTTACCCCCACTTCTGGCAGAATTCAGAACACCAAGTCACCTGTGTTATATAATTGATGATGCCATTCGGATCATCCTGGCCTTTTCCGCAAATTGCTTGCAGCGCTTCACAGGACGAGGAGGAAGACGAGGGGGGTATGTCAATACGGGTCCCGCCCCAAAAAGGGGAGAGGGGGGTCGCAAAAACCCCTGAAATATTCCGCCAGCCCGGGCGGCGCAAACCCCGCCCCACTTATCGCACAAAAAAACCGGCCCCTCAACCCTGCTTTTTTACAAGCCCGATTCACCCACGAGCCCATATGCCCCCCTTTGCCGTAAACGCATAAGTAAGGCAAGAATTTTAGGGGGTTAACCAAAACCCAACATTTCTATCACATGAAAAGCGAATGCATGATTTTGAAATGGAGGCAACACTTGGAAAAAAAGGCCAACCACCCGGGCCCCCAACCATGTCACCCCCTCGTCTCCGCCTCCTCCTCCTCTGCAACCCCCAATTCCTCAGCTGCCCACCCCTCCAGAGTCATGATCAGGGATCACCTCCCCTTCACCTCCCCCCCCCCAGTACCACCACCCAAAAGGACCCTCCTACCCCTTCCCTCCCCATTTTGACGCCCGGGGCATCCCGAAGCGCCAGTCTAGCACCAGCCTTTGTCTACCGGGTTTGGGGGAAAAAGAAACACTTCAATCCAAACCATCCCAAACCCCAAAAGCCTAAAATGCGGCATTGCCGGGCTTTTTGGCCTTGGAAATTTTGCCTTTCCGCGGTGGACACAGATGGTTTTCCCCCAAATGTAAAATCGCCCCCCCCCCCCCAATACAAATGCCAAGCAGTTTTTTTTTTTCCCAAAAAAAAGCCGCCCCCGCCCGGGCCAACACGTTCACTAAAATTTCAACCCGCTTTGTCTGCACTGTGCCCGGAAAAGTCCATCTGACCACTGACACAGGACTATTAAGCAGGGCCAAGGGCCGCATATCCTGTACCAGCTCACGGGTAGCTGGGGGATGTCTCGGGGGGACGTGGCCTCGGCGGGGCGCACGCCTTCAAACTGGAGGGAGGGGTGCAGGGCCTTTCCCCCAAGGCCCTTTTTGGCATCACGTGCCCAAAAAAACCAAGCCGTTTTAAATTTCATCTGTCTTTGGGGACCGTCCCCCAAAAAGGTCAAGCGTGGATGGGTCCCGCAACGAGACCGAGAAACCTTGTTTCCCGGCAAGGTGGGGTCGATAACGGGCAAATCTCTGGGCCCCCCTTAAAACGTAGGGGTGGGCACACCCCTTTCCGGCACGTCCTGAACCTTTCGCCAAAATTTTTAAAGAGCTACCCGGGGGCCGGGTTCCTGCTGAAGAAGGCTCGAGGTTTTGGGCGCACTTCCGCCGTTTGCACCCTGGGTTTTGCCCCCCGGGTGTGTTCAAACTCACTCGGCCTCCCAGTTTAAACCCTCATTTTGACGTGGGAAACACGCTGGAATTACACCCTCCACATCTCCCAGCATTGGGCACAGCCAAAGCCAAATTTCCAGTACGAAGTGAAAAATGGGCCCGACAAGCACGGTGCGGACCCGGGGGGAGCCACCAATGGAGGCAGGTGAAAAAAGCTCTGCACCATCCTTGCCCTTTTTTAAACGCCACCAAAAGGCATGCGACGAAAGCCCCCGCACATGACTTGTGTACTTAGTTCTGGAACACGGGAAACTCTAAACATCAGGGCCTGCCCCGACGGAGGAGGAGATGACACAGATGCGGACAACGGAGACTTCTCTCCGTCGAAACCAAACCCGACAGTTTCACAATTTTATCGGGCCCTTTATTAAGCAGTGGTCCGGGGGCCAGGGGGAGTGCAAGGCGGCGCCCAGCTCTCTGGGCATCATTGAGGCAATCAGGGCTGGTTGAAGCTGTGCCGAAGGAACAGAGGGAGAGGAAAGTATTCCCAACACCGTTGTTTTCTAGTCCTGCCTTTAAAAAAGGGTTGGTGCGAATTTTTAGGCGGGGAGGAAATGAGGAAAACTTTTCTATTGCCCCTCGACCCAGAGGCGGGAAAAACAAGGGCCCCTCTCTCCAAGTGCTTGGATCTCCATTTTTTCCCCAACAGATCTCACTTAAGGCCCCTCAAATGAACAAAGTTACGGGGGGGCCACCCCCTGGACCCCGGGAAAAAAACTAAACTGCACTTCCTTCTACCCACCCCAAAAAGAGAGAAAATGCAGGAAATGAGACCTTGCTGATTGATCAACTGGAGACATTGTCTCGCTTCACGTTCTTCAAATGTCACGGGGGAAAAAACGCCACGACGTACAGCAATAGGTGCCAAGTACCGTAAACGGCACAGCGAACAGGTGGGAGAAGCTAATGATTACCTCGGGGAACTTTGTTTACCCACCCCCAACCATGCAACAGGCACACAAAAACCCAAAACCACTTTTAAAATCATTAACACTACTCTTTTCAACACCGATTTTTTGTATGTTTCCGACCCAAAAGACTTTTTGGGTATCCCCAAAAAGGACAACCCCCAGCTGGGTCGCCACCCCAAGATTTTTTTTTGCCCCCCAAACCCAGCGCATATCTGAGCGGGAACCTTCACACAGCCCAAAATCTTCAGACAAACGCATCCCCGGGTTTCACAATAATGTGGGCGTTGACTTTCATCAAGAGAATCAGGCATGGATCCCCGATATGTTTGGCCCCAATTGCCAGTCACCGATTATTCGGGCTACTTCACACCCCCCCCAAACAGAAATGGTCCTCTTTTAAAACTTTTTTTAAAATGATCATTTTCTTTCCTGCAATTTTTATCTCAATTCCCCCAAAAGTTTCTTTTGCTGGTTTTTCTTGAGGAGACGTAAAAGACACCAATTTCCCTGACAAAACCAATCCATTTACCACTTCATCTTTAGAATTTTTCGCATTGTCAATGGTTTTTGGGTCGGTGCCTCACAATTTTTTTAAAAGTGGTGAGAAATCATTTTATAATTTTTTTTTGGTCTGGTGTTGAGATACACAATAATCATGGCCTTTTGGAACAGAAATGTGGCCTTTTTAAATGCATTTCTCCCTCACAATTTTTTTAAAAGGGCTGAGAAGCATTTTTAAAAATTTTTTTTTGGGCAGCGCTTTAAATGCAGCAGTACTAAAAAGGTCCCATTCAAAAAAGTGTTTTTTTAATAAACATTTTTCTTCCAATTTTTCAAAGTGGCTCATGGGCTGTTTTGAATTTTTGGGGCATTTTGCGTGACATCACTATACTACAGGGGCTTTAAAAAAAAATGTTGTTTTTTAACAGATATTTTTTCTTCACAAATTTTCAAGAGTCTCAAGGTAGGTGCGTCGAAACAGAATAGGGAAAGGACACGTTTAAAGGACACAAATTCAAAAAAGACTTGTTTTTGAAATCTTTAACATAGCCAAACCCTGTATTTAGAAAAAAACCCATTTAATACAATAAAAAAGAGAAAAAAAAACATGGGGAATTCCATCCTATTTTAAAAAAGTTTTTCTAACTTTAAAATATAAAAAAATTGCATTTAAAAAAAAGCTGGGAAAAAAAAAACCCCTGAATTGTACAAGGGAGGTTTTCGGAAGACTAGACCAATGTAGGGTTTTTCAAGGGCATGGAGATGGGGCACGGGCAAAACAAAGAACAGAGACAATTCCTCCAGCACTTTTATAAAATAAAAAAGAATGCCAAGAAAAAAGGGACCTGGGGGGAACAAGCGTTAACCACCATATTTCAATGAAGCTCAATTGGGGCCACCTCATCGGGGGGGCAAGCGCTACCCATGTCTTTAAATGTTACTGAGGAAGGGTGGGTTTTCCCCCTTTCCCCTTTCCCCACCTGCTTCAGCACCGACAGTTTTTTTGTTGCTTGCTCATCAGGGGATTTTTTAAACCCGCTTTAATAGAGACGGACCCCCGCCTGGCTCTCACCGCACCCCTGTAACTCCCCCGGGGCATACTGCGGTCCAGGACAGATATTGTCTTGTCCATTGAAACAAAAAAGGTGGTTAAAGACCCCCTTTTTTTCCGGGACTTTTTAATCTGGGGCATAGAATATGCCCCCACAGGGAAAAGAAACCGCCAAACTGTAAAAAAGCTCTTTTCACAGAGAAATTCCCACAAAACCCCTGACACCGCCAAACGTACACATAGCCTATACAAAGAAATTCTACACGGCCTGAAAACCCCCCCAAACACACAAACCTTCAAAAAAAAAATCTCACACAGAGCCGACAAAACCGCAAACTGTAAAACAACTCTAACGCAGAGAATATGCTCACAAAAAGGAAAACCTGACACCGCCAAACTGTACAAAATACTTATACAACAGAAATACCACACAGGAACCCGACAATCCAACTGTACACATAGCTCTTACTACAGAAAATAGTGCTCACCGGGGCCACACCGCCAAAAATGACCATAGCTCTATACTACAGAGAATTTTCAGCACAGGAGCCTAACGCCAAACTGTACACATAGCCTATACGCAGAGAAAATGCTCACACAGGAGCTGACACCGCCAAACGTAAAACATACTCTATACTACAGAGAAATGCTCAGCACAGGAACCTGACAAACCGCCAAAAATGTACACAACTCTAACACGAGAATAGGCCACAAGAAACCCAAAACCCGCCAAAAAGTACACATAGCCTATACACAAGAATAGGGGTCAGCACAGGAACCTGACACCCCAAAAACCCAACATAGCTCATACTGCAAAAATTTGGGTCAAACAAAACCCCCCAAAGCCAAACCTACCATAGCTCATATGCAGAGAATAGTCCACACAGGGGCCCGACACCCCCAAAAAGTACACAAACTCAATAAAGAAAGGCTCCACCAAGGGGGCCTGACAACCGCCAAAAACTGTACCATACTCTATATTACAAAAATGCCAGCACAGGACCTGACACCGCCAAACGTACACAACTCTTACACAAGAATATCCAGCATTTGGGGGTCAGGCTTCCAGGACAGAATATCAATGTCCTTTTAAAAAAAATGTGGTTCAAATCATACGCCTTCGGCACTTTTTTTAATTTGATTAGTGTACAAACAGGGATATGAATGGTTTATTTTTTTCCTGTTGCTTTTATAACCAAATTGTTGCCTAAATAGTAGCACGATCCTTTTTTTTTTGATTTTAATTTCCCCTTCCCACCCTGTTTGGGTGTAATAAAGAAGGGGTTTTCCCTCCCAAAACTTTAATGGCATCGGCGAAATCGGGTTTTTCGACTATCGAAAATCATCTAGATAACTGCCAATATCGACTATCGAAACGATGACGATAGTCAACATAATCGCTCATCACTACACACGACTAATTAGTCAATGCATGACTGCACTGAGTATGGAGCAACAAGGAAACATTCAACTCTCTGGGATTTATGCAAATACCTAATTGATCATATTCAATGGTTTCCATAATTCCCATACAGTTTGACAGAGCAGCAGTAGACATGTTCATTCAAACCCTATTTGGGGTAGTACTGGTGAAGGCAGAGACCTGGGGACAGTTGATAGATAATAGCCTTTAACCTGCTCACAACAAAGCAATTTTTGGCAGCAATTGGGCAGATGTATCAATAGTGTCTAACTGTAAGACAGTTTCAAATTAGACTAGACAGTCTTACAATGCATTAGTCATAGTGTCTGGCACAGGTTAAAACTGTCTTTTCTAACCTTACACCATTTTGAAGTTGGCTTACTTTATGCCACTAACTGCACCCAAATTTTGGTGCACGGCGTTGCACGCTGTTAGACCACTTTCCCCACTAAGCCACACCCCTTTTAACGAGGCAATGCCTCTTTAATCAAATGAGGCACAGAAGTCTTTAGAAACTGTCTAAAACAACTCATAAATGTGGTGTAATGCATGGACACAATTATTTTTGGCGCGATTTGTGCCAGAATTCTGTCACAGCAACTTTCATATATTTTGGCCATTGTGTTTGCTTTATTAATCTTCACCTTCCAAGGTAGAGTTTAAATGAAGGCTTTCAAGCTTTCTATTTTTCTGTAATTTTATTACCTTGAGGCAGGGTGTAATTGGAGAGCTGTAACTGGAAGATTTGCTGTAATACTAATATATTGCAAAATAGTGTAAAAATAGTGTAAAAAATCACATCCCCTAGTAGTTAAGTACCATAGGAGGACTAAAAATATAAGTTAAAAAACAACTAACAAAAAAGAAAAAGTGCTAAACACCCATTTTTTGCCTTTTTCCAAGTAAACAAAACAATAAAAAAGATAAACGTTTAAAATTTCAAGAAAAATTCAATTCCAAAATAAGCAGAATTTCCTGGCAATTCGTGGTAACAAATCATTATTTATTTATTTTTTTAAATGGCCGCAAGCACATGGCGTGGCAAGTGGCAAAGTACTATGCGAGAAAGAAAAGAACGCCCTCAATGCCATGATATGCATACATGCAGCCAATCAGCTGCCACTCAGCTTCTGTGATGTCATAGCCCTATAAATAGGCCAGCCATTTTACATTCTGCCACTTGCCACTGTGTCTTTTATGTACACAGATCTCTCTGCAGCAGCACTATAATGCCCTCTGTGCCAAATACTTCAGATTTCATAGTTACTTTGGTGAAATACCTTTTAACTACACAGTGTGTGTCATATAAACACATTTTCCTGAACCAGCGTTTTTTATTTTGGGATATTGCTCTCTGTGCCAAAGAGTTACTTTTTTCACTAATTGTGGTGAACTTTCTTTGAAATACAGTGTGCGTATTTCTCACATCCACACATCTCCATTACAGCCAGTTCAGTCTGTTGGGATACTGCTCTCTGTGCTAGAGTTACTTTTTTTCACTACAGGCAGGTTATTATTTTGGGATATTGTTCTCTGCGCCAAAGATTTATTTTTTCCTTTTTTTTATGAGTCATTGATGAGCAGCTTTTTTCACCTGCCTAGTGAGGAAGGTACGCACCAGCAGCAGCAGACCCTGAACCAGTAGGTGGTGGCCTACTTGGACAGCACCCTGCCACCCCACATTGAAGATCCATTGGATTACTGGACAGCCAAACTGGATTTGCGGCCACAACTTGCCGAGTTTGCACTGGAGAAGCTGTTCTGCCCAGCCACTAGTACGGCATCAGAGCGGGTGATGCTGCTGCTGCCGCCATCTCCTCATTATGTCTCCTAGCTGCGCCAACACAAAATTATGTCATTGTGCCACTCTCTGGCCTGATGCTGTTGCTGCTTTTACTGTCGCCACCTCCACACTGTGTAACTGTGCCAATCAGTGGCCTACTCATGCTACTGCCACCTCCACAATCTGTCATTATGCCACTCTATGGCCTACTCATGCTGCCGCCACCTCCACACTGTTTCATTGTGCCATTCTGTGGCCTACTCATGCTGCTGCCAACTCCACAATATGTCATTGTGCCACTCTGTGGCCTACTCACGCTGCCGC
Source organism: Phyllomedusa bahiana (assembly GCA_025379985.1). Classification (NCBI taxonomy): domain Eukaryota; kingdom Metazoa; phylum Chordata; class Amphibia; order Anura; family Hylidae; genus Phyllomedusa; species Phyllomedusa bahiana. The sequence goes on along the minus strand of JAODAL010008850.1, from coordinate 62,106 downwards.
CACCTCCACAATCTGTCCTTGTGCCGTTCTGTGGCCTACTTATGTTGCTGCCACCTCCACACTATGTCATTGTGCCACTCTGTGGCCTACTCATGCTGCTGCCACCTGCACAATCCGTCACTGTCCCTCTGTGGCTTGCTCATGCAGCTGCCAACTCCAAAATCTGTCATTGTGCCATTCTGTGGCCTACTCATGCTGCCGCCACCTCCACAATCTGTCATTGTGCCACCTTGTAAAATACTCATGCTGCCGCCACCTCCACAATCTGTCATTGTGCCATTCTGTGGCACACTCATGCTGCTGCCACCTTCACAATATGCCACTGTGCCACTCTGTGGCCTACTCATGCTGCCGCCACCTCCACACTATGTCATTGTGCCACTCTGTGGCCTACTCATGCTTCTGCCAACTGACCACTCTCTCACTTGACCACCATGTCATTTCCTAATGCTGTTTCCACCCTCCATCACTCTATGACGTTGCCACTATGTTTGGTTTTCCCCTTCTTTTAATCTGTTAGAAGGAATGAAAAGGACAAACAAAACTGATTGTGTCTTCGGAGAGAGTGACATGGTCTTTTGTTTGCATCAGGATTGTCTGATGATTAGAGAGCCAAAAGCAGGAGTGAATATAAAACACAGAAGACATGCAAATATTCAATTTACTTGTCATCTCTGTTTTGGATCAACTCCTGTTTCTTTTTGGTTATAGCAATACTGATGGATTATTGACCAATTGAAAGTGGACACTGACGGATCAACATGATCAGTGACGTCAACGCAAAATTACTGCCAACACCCTCTCCACTCTTTCGCAGGGGGGGCTCTACATGTATCAGGTTCTGTCATAATCTGTGGAATCAGCTAATGATGGTGTTAAAGGAGTGCGCTCTTTGACGCTATAGCAGGATCTTTGACCTCTGCTCGGTTCTTTCTAGCTGCCACTGACATTACCCTGTCAGGCTGTGTTTCCACTTCAGTTATTTGGTCAGTTTTGACCCCGTAAGTGTGAAGCGATTCTAGTATTGGCGCCTGTCATCTGAGTGTCATACTAAATCACAACATTGTTTCAATACCAAACCACGCTCCCTATACTTATTTCTGCATGGCACAATGTTCTACAACATAAAGGCTCTCTGCAGCCAGAAAATAGCTACTATTTAACGTGATTCGGCGCAAATAAATTTGGAACGAAACAAATGTTTGGGAAAAATTTGGCTAATCAGCCAAATCGAAGTTTTGAGAAATTTGCTCATCTGTAATCCTTATCTTTAACCCCTTATCGCCGCAGGCAGTTTTGACCTTCCTGACAGAGACTCATTTTTGGAATCTGACATGTCAATTTATGTGGAAATAACTTTTTGATACTTTTACCTATCCATGTGATTCAGAGATTATTTTTTAATGACACATTGCACTTTAAGTTAGTAGTAAAATTTGGTCTATACAATCCTTGTTTATTTGTGAAAAATATCAAAAGGTTGTGAAAATGTATCTGTGAAAAACTTTTGTTGCTTTAACCTTTCCATGTGATTTTTTATTTGTTTTCTCATGACACATTATACTGTAAGTTATAAATTAAATTTGGTGGATACAATTCAAAAATCCAAATGTGAACATTTGGAACAATTTGCCTTTTCACATTTTAAAAATTTCTGTGTAAAATAAATAGTCTACTTTACATAAGTCTACTTTATGTTGGCATAATTGTTTTAAACTTATTATTTTAGGACATTATAGGGCTTTAATAGCAAATTTTACAATTTTCAAGAAAATTTGCAACACAGATTTTTTAGGCACCAGTTGAGATCTGATGTTTTATAGAAATTAAAGCAAAGTGGAGGTGAATGTTATTTATTATTTTTTTTTTTTTTTGCAGATTTTAAATTTTAATTTACATTTTTTTACTGGAGCTCAGAAACTATGAAAAAAAAATGCAAATCAATATTGATTTCACTGATTCTGCCTTTTTCAGAGATATAAAGTAGGTGGCCTCTTTGCGCTACTAGACTCAACCACAAGCGTCAGATTAGTAGGAGCACCTACTGAAATTTCTTAGGAAATTTTTATGTGCCATTACAGTTTTGTGGACTCCTAAAGTGCTAACACTTAATAAACACCCCTATAAATTCCTCATTTGTAAAACTTCATTGCTTAAGGATATACCCAGGACCTTAGTGAGTATATTGGACGCACAGGTGTTTCACAAATTTGTTTAGTGTTATCCTGTGAAAATGAGAATTTTTTTTTCCAATAATGCAGTTTTAGCTCAAAATGTTTTTAGCCCAAATTTTATTACATCATTTTTTTCCAAGTTCGGCAATACCCTATATGTGAGTGTTAACTGCTGTTTGGGTGCATGGCAGAGAGTTTAAGAGAGGGAGCGCTATTTGGCATTTGGAAATCAGATTTCGGTGGTGCCATGTCACATTTGCAGAGCCCCTAAAGTACCAGAACAGGTGAATCCTTATGAAGTCACACCATTTTGGATTCAACAATGGGAATCTCATCTAGGGATGAATCTTGCATTTTGGCTCCACAGGTGTTTCACAGTTTTTTTTAGCACTGGGCCGGGAAAATGGAAAAAATAGAGCAAATCTGACATTGTTTTATGTGTTTCATGTTCACAGTGTTCGCTGTGCAGTATAAATTACATAATAACTTTACTATGCAGGTTAGTACAATTACAGCAATATCAATTTTATATAGTTTTTACATACAATACGATTTACATACAATATTATATACAATTATAGCGATACCAAATTTGTATACTTTTTTTGCACATGCATTGTTTTACTGCCTCTATACAATAAAAACACTTTTATTTAGAAAAGAAAACACATTAGGGATACGTTGACATTTTCATTGGTATTGTTTTGAGTGACACGTGATTCTGACTGCATTTTAATCCTTTTTAGGAGCCAGGATTAAGAAAATACTGCATTTCACTCTACTTGGCGATTCAGTTACAGCGATACCCAATTTTTCCAGCTTCATTCAACATTAACTTCTTACCGTCATTTGACGTACCCATAGATCATGGTTGGGAAGGGGTTCCCGCAATTTGACATATGAGAACGTCAAGCTCATAAGCGGAACTTGTACGATCGCAGCATGGGACCAGCTGTATATCCTAGCTAGTCTCATGTTGCATCGCCTGCGGGCGATTAATCCGTTAGCTGCTGAAATCAACTGTGATTGCTGCAACTGTGTACTGTTCATCATTGTATTAGTGATCTGACGACCACGTGCATAATGATCTACCCTATAAATCTGTCACATTATTTGACCCGCACGTTGAACACCGCAAAACTTTCTTGAAAGTGTGAAAAATTATTACTCAATTTCAAAGCCCGATAATGTTGTAAAAAATAAAAAGACATTTAAAAACATTATGCCAACCTACAGTAGACATATGGTAAATGCTAGATACAAAATATTTTGTGTGTAATAACATAGAGAAATGTTTGAACTTTGAAAATGGCAATTTTTTCCAAATTTACATAGCATTTTGATATTTTTTACAAATAAACAAGGATTTTTTGAACAAAAATTTCTCACTAACTTAAGCACAATGTGTCACGAGAAAAAAGTCTCTGAATCATATGGATAGGTAAAAGTTATTCTCACATAAAGTGACACATGTCAGATTTAAACAATGGGGCTCCGTCAGGAAGGTCAAAACTGACTGCATCCGTAAGGGTATGTTCACATGGCATAATTGCGCACGTATTGTACGCCAGGAGAGAAGTGACACATAAGTGCCGCTGGTAATGAAAGTGAATGGGGCCAGCCCCCCTGCGATTTAGACATACACGCTGGCCAGAGCGTACTTCTAAAACACCTGGCTTAGTGCGGCGCATACAGTACCCACTGCAATACGCCATATGAACATTCCTAAGGGGTTGAAAAAGATTAATTTTTTATGTCCATTTTAAAAAATATATAGCATGGTGCAAAGGATTGTCAAGGCTGACACACTTCGGGCTCTAATCACCTTTATTGTTGCTGATGTTAAAGTGATTTAAAATCACATATATGCACATACTAACAGTTGATCATATGGACCATGTGGTGACAAGTTTTGAAAATCGGAAAAAAGAAAAACCTAGAAGTTAAATTTGTTCAATAATGATGTAATAACTCATTATTGCAGTTAAAACTAAAAGTAATATGTGTATGTAACTTAAAATTCAAAAGGCTTCTCGATGTAGTAAGTGCTATTTTAAATCCCCCCATGTTCATTTCCAAAGAATATAAACAAACTAGCATCTCCATCGTAGAGATGGAGATGCTTAGATGCAGTGGACTGGTTAGTACAATTGGGGTTTTTTATGTGCAACAAATTTTCATATAGTTTTCTTTTTAAGTTACCGTATTATGGTCATTATATAGACAACCTTTTAATTGTGTGGTTTGGATGTCCATCTGACATTGAGGATTTCCTAAAATACATCAATGATAACTCCTGTAATCTTAAATTAATTTTTCACAAAGATCCATTCTCAGATAATTTCTTGGACATTACACTTACTACAAAGAATATTATAGTTTTCACAACGGTTCTTAATTTTTCCGATTTTTCAAACGTGTCATGACATGGTCCACATGGTTGGTTGTTAGTAGGTGTATATATTTTGATTACAAAACACTTTAATATCAGTGCAAAACGCTTCAGGCTTGACGATCTTTTGCACCATGTAATGTATTTTTAAAATACACATAATACATTAATCTTTTTAAATATTAAATGGAGCTGGAAACGATATCCTTTTTTTATTTCTGAGAGATTTGCATTGAACAGTAATCCACTGGGAGTTCCCGTGTTCCAAACAGAAACCACAACTGGCTTTCATCATGGAACATCAGAAGTGATGAGCAAACTTATCTGTTTTCGTTAGATTTATAGGTTAGGTCATTACGCATGTGGCAATACCAAATATGTGTATTTATTTTATTTTTGATCTTTTTTGGGGTGATTGGCATTTGCAATAGGTAAAGGGCAATTTATGTATTTTACTGTTTTTTTTTTTTTTTTTTTTCACTTGTCCCACAATAGGATGCTGCAATGTATTATCCAACAGTCAGCCTGTCAGGCTCCAACTCTGGGCAGAGCCTGACAGGCTGTGTTATAGACAACCCAGATGTAATCGTTTGACTTCTGGTTGACATTACAACTACCGGAACCCAGCAAACGCACCACAGGTGACCTAATGGAGGACAGAGGGAGCTCAATTCCTCGGTCAAATGCCTTACCTGTTGCGATCTCTAATGACTTCCACAGCTAAGAGGTTATGTAGTTATCTCCATTCCAGTCTGCAACTGCAGGAATGTTATATACAATTGCAGACAAAAATATTTATCCCCTTTGCAAATTAGGTTTATTTGCAAAATGTTTCAAATTTAAACTACTTGCAAAATAAATGATCACACAAGAACAATTTAAATATCATAATGCAATACAATATAATAATATATACAATTTATGTATATATAAATAATATCGTAAAGCTCTTCTCTTGAGTTCAAATTCAACTGAGGACAGCATCTGCAAGGAGTTTCCATGTTCTTCCCATTTGCGTGGGTTTCCTTCAGTTTTACCCACACTTTAAAAAACATACTGATAGGTTGATATTGGACTTAGACTGTAGGCCTCAAAAGCGTCCGGGACCAGTGTGAATAATGATGCTCTATATAAAGCACTATATACTTGAATAAAATAAATACATTTCAACACAAAATACCATTTTAATGAGTACTTCAGTCTAAAAATGATTCAACCCCTCATGATAAGCATCATTAGTACTTGGTAGAGGACCCTTTTGCTGGTATTACCTGGTGCATAGCCAGAAACCAGCTTCTGGTGGCATTCCTAAGGAATCCTAGTTAATTCCTTAAATTCCCACTAGTATGCTAATATCCCTGGGTGGCTGTTCTCCAACTGCCTACATCAAATTTCATCACTATCTGTCAGGGCTGGGCTGTGCTCAGGCTCTAGGGATCTGCAGGCTGCAGCAGCTGATGCACGATCCCACCCTGATACACATGCTGCTGACAACTCTGTGAGTGACAGGGGCCCAGCCACTCCTGACAGGGGGCGAGTTGCACCAGCCAATGGTAGGACCCGGAGGCCGCTCCAATCATCTGCAGGGGCGGTATCCAGGAATCCCATTTAAACTCCCTGAAGGCTGGGTGCTGCGCCTGTGATATTCCTGGCTACCTCGTGTACTTGTTCGGTTTATTGTGTTTTGCTTATCTGTGTACCTGACCTCGGCTTGTTCTCCTGACCCCGGCTTGTCTCCTGATTTTGTGCTTCGCTTCCGTTTGGCTTTTGACCTCGGCTTGTTTACGTTTATTCCTCTGGTTCTGATTTGTGGCTTTGGCGTTCCTATTTGATATTTACCCGGACTGTCTGACTATTCTTCCTTCTGACGGCCCCAGCACTTTAGCAGCGCAGGGACTGTCGCCCAGTTGCCGTCTGCCACCTAGGGCAGCACGTCAAGTAGGCAGGGACAGTGGGCTGGGTTCCAGTTAGGGCTCACTGCACCTCCCTTGACGTGACATTATCACAGGCCGAAACCGCTACTGCTCTACCATCACTATGGACCCCATGACAGCTCTGGTAGAGCAGATGCAGGGGCTTACCCAGCTAGTCCAGGATCTGGCGCTGAGGGTAGAACAACAGGAGGCTACCCCAAGTCAGAGGGTCCCTGCATTACCTTTCCCTCCTGTGGAACCCCCTATCCAGTTGCCTGACAGGTTCGCAGGTAACAGGAAGGCCTTTGTGGCATTTAGAGAGGGTTGTCGCCTGTATTTTAGGCTCTGCCCACTTACCTCAGGGAATGAGGAACAAAGGGTGGGAATTGTTATGTCCTTACTACAGGGTCCCCCCCCAGGAGCGGGCATTTTCGTTACCGCATGACTCACCTGAACTGTCTTCTGTGGACAGGTTCTTTGCCGCTTTAGGGGTACTCTTTAATGACCCAGATAGGGAAGCTGTGGCCGAGGCTCAGCTGACCACCTTGAGGCAGGGTGAGAAGACTGTGGAGGAGTTTTGCTCCGAATTTCGTCGCTGGTGCGTTCCATCTGGGTGGAACGACGCAGCTCTCAGATGCCAGTTTAGATTAGGGTTAGCTGACCATGTGAAGGATTTATTGGTGGCTTACCCTACCCCTGATACTTTAGATGAGGCCATGGTACTGGCCGTTTGTCTGGACAGACGTTTTAGGGAGAGACGGCAAGAAAAGGTTCCCCCTCCGGTGGTCCACACCATGGTCACCCCTAAACCCGTTATTTCCGATTTAAACCCAGAGGAGCCCATGCAAGTGGGGGCTTTTTCTGTCATTGCGGCTAGTGACCATAGGACTACTTGTCGCATCCAGGGGTTGTGCTTCTACTGTGGAGAAGATGGACACAGAATTCGGGAATGCTCCAAACGGAAGACCAGGTCGGAAAAACTCCAACGCCTAGGTGGTCAGCAGGAGGATCATCTAGGCGAGCAGGTATTTCCTATTGTATCTAATAAGATGCTGCTACCAGTTAAGATTTCATACTTGTCGCTGTCTGGTTCTGGGAGTGCGTTTGTGGATTCTGGATCAGCTTCTAATTTTGTTGATGCGTCTTTCGCCAAACGTCTGGGCCTACCTTGTAGACCGCTATCTGACTCGCTGCGGGTAGTGGCTATTGACTCCACCCCACTAGCTCGGGGCGCAATCCAATCCATTGTACCCCTGAGCTAGAGATGGTGGTCGGATCCATACATATTAAAAAGTGTATTCTATTCGTCATGGAAGGGCTGCCCGCTGATGTGGTTCTGGGGCTGCCCTGGCTTCAGAAACATAAACAATTGTTTGACTGGAATTCAGAGAAATTAGTCAGGTGGGGACAGAGGTGTGTTGACAGATGTATCCTAACCATGCTGGGCAATAATGATGTGCAGAATAATGTTCTATCTGGAAGCAGCCGTGCCAGCGTTTAGGCCTATGCGGCATCTTGTGAAGTTTGCGCGCGAGCTAAGGTTCCCAGAACTCGTCCTCCTGGTGAACTATGCCCTCCACCTGTACCTGAACGTCCATATGTGGTTCAGGAGATGGCTAACCCGGTGGCTTATCAGCTGAAATTACCCTCTTCTCTCTGTATACATAACGTGTCCCGTCGTGCTCTTCGTAAGAGGTATATTCAGCCTGTGACTCCGCCCTCTAGGCCTCCTTCTCCAGTTTGCATAGAGGGGGAGGTAGAAAATGAAGTCGACTGTAGTTTAGATTCGCGTAAGGCCCAAAGGTCACTGCAGTACCTGGTCCATTGGAAGGGGTATGGTCCTGAGGAGAGATCATGGGTTCCGGCAAAACCTATCTATGCTGATCGCTTGGTAAGGGAATTCCATGAGTCTCACCCAAACAAACCCAGACCAGGGAAGGGTCCTGTGGCCTCTCCTAAAATGGGGAGTACTGTCAGGGCTGGGCTGTGCTCAGGCTCTAGGGATCTGCAGGCTGCAGCAGCTGGTGCACAATCCCACCCTGATACACTTGCTGCTGACAACTCTGTGAGTGACAGGGGCCCAGCCACTCCTGACAGGGGGCGAGTTGCACCAGCCAATGGTAGGACCCGGAGGCCGCTCCAATCAGCTGCAGGGGCGGTATCCAGGAATCCCATTTAAACTCCCTGAAGGCTGGGTGCTGCGCCTGTGATATTCCTGGCTACCTCGTGTACTTGTTCGGTTTATTGTGTTTGCTTATCTGTGTACCTGACCTCGGCTTGTTCTCCTGACCCCGGCTTGTCTCCTGATTTTGTGCTTCGCTTCCGTTTGGCTTTTGACCTCGGCTTGTTTACGTTTATTCCTCTGGTTCTGATTTGTGCCTTTGGCGTTCCTATTTGATATTTACCCGGACTGTCTGACTATTCTTCCTTCTGACGGCCCCAGCAATTTAGCAGAGCAGGGACTGTCGCCCAGTTGCCGTCTGCCACCTAGGGCAGCACGTCAAGTAGGCAGGGACAGTGGGCTGGGTTCCAGTTAGGGCTCACTGCACCTCCCTTGACGTGACCCTATCACTAAGATTTTTTATTAGATTCAAGTCAGACAATAGTGACTGGAAGTTCAGAATCTTCTAGTTCTTTTGAAACCAAGCCTTGGTGTACTTTAGAGTATCATTGGGATAATAGGTCCACTGATGCCCAAGCTTTAGCTCCCTCACAGAAGGCATGACATTTTCTCCTAGGATTTACTGATTGATTCAAATATTCTTGCCCACCACATGCTGTAGATTTCCAGGTCCAAAGGAAGCAAAGCAGCCCTATAGCGTCACTGACCACCACCATGGTTTACTGCATCTATTGTTTTATTTGTCCTCTTCCACAGATAATTGTTGAACCACTGATCCAGTTTTTTTTATGGCACCACAGAACAGAAACCCAAACCTTCTGTGACTTATTCTTATAGTTTTGAGCATATTGGAGCTGACTTTTATTTGTGCTTTAGGGATCAGTAGAGGTGTATGTCTTGGAGTTCTGGCATAAAGACCTTTAAAGTTCAGTATGTGCCTTATTGTACAAATCACAGAAAAAAGGCCATATATACTGCTGCAAAGCAGATCAAAAATCCATTTCCAGCAGGAGGCAATGAAAACCACAGTGCTACAAGGGAGAAGTGATTCAGGGGCAGAAAACTGATGAACAATTGCTCACACAGCATATATTCATGACTGAAAAGATTGTTAAGTACATAACACAAGTTAAAACAGAGTTTACATGAGCATGTAGAAAAGCCACAGTACCATACAGGGGAGATTGCTCAAGTGCATAAATTACTGATAAACCAACACTCACACACCTACTATTTATGAAGGGGGATTATTGCTACCGGAGTATTACAATTACATAAACAATACTTCCATGGAGTGCCAGTCATGTACCATGCTGCATTACAGCCTATTGATGATATCCATACTACTTGATCGTAAATGGTCCTTACTGTCTTGAGACTCCCTACACTATCTTTACTAGCAGTTAACAAAAATGTAAGAAAACATTTATTTAAAATCAAAGATAAAGGCAATATTTACTGCTACAAAGGCATGCAAAAAAATCTTTGTTGTACAAACAGAAACTTTAGTGCTTTTTGCCACCAAATCGTGTTGCTGTTTTTTTGCAGTCAATCAACAGTTTTGACTACCTGTCCTCTTAGGAATGTCATGACAGCTGGTAATAGCTTCCTCTTTCTGATACATCAGATAGTGTAGCCAGTGTCCCTTTAACTTTTAACTTTACTTCCAACTGTATTTCTATCAACATCCAGTGCCTTTGCTATCATTTTGTATTCTTTTGCAACTTTAAGCAATACAATAATTTCTTCTCTTAAGTTTTTGGATCACCCCCATCAACATATAATCTAATGTCACAATCAACAAAGTTATAGCCAGCCCAGGTATATAGCATGTGTTATGTTAAGCACACCTGATGCAACACGTGAAACCCTGGATGAACTGTGCTAAGTATGTTTTGGACAAGACCTAATATGTGAGGATGGGTTCACACCTTCAGCTTTTTAGATGCAGTTTTTGAAGCTAAAACCAAAAATGAATCATAAGAGCACACATATTAAAAAAGACTGAGACTTCTCCTAGTTCTTAATCTGCTCCTGGTTTTGACTTGCATCTAAAAAGCTGAATGTCTTAACCCAACCTAAATGTGTGCTCTTATGAGGGATTCTATTCAGGGGGTTGAATAATTCTAAGACTGTGTTAGTCACTAAAAGTGGCATTATTTGTTAAATTGGTCAAAAACGGATACTGAGCTATTTAAATTGTTCCTGTTTGAATGTTTTTAAATTTTGGAGATAAACCTACTTTGCAATGGGGATTGAACTACTTTGATTGCAACTGTATATTTATAGAATATAAGCAGAAAAATAGTTTGCCCTTATGTCACACACAGGCTCAGAAGTAGATACTCTAGTGCAGAAGAGCAGAAGAAAATAAATTAATAAACTATGGAAGATCAGGATCCAAATACTAACTCTGACAAATTTACCACCAAAACAAACATATGCTTTCAGTTCATTGCCTTTGAGAAGACACACCATTTATCATGTGATGGTTTTTTAGCTCTAAATTCCTTTAATATTTAATTCAAGGCCTCTAAGATTAGTGAGTATGCTTTTAGGGCAATTAATCCATCTGTGCTTTTATTTTATAATACTGGCAACCATGAAGTTACATTTTTTTTAATACAATTTCTTTGTAAATGAATAAGTGTTATGATCTTAAAAGCTTAGTAGCTTTAAACTAATTGTAAAATAAGGGCTTATATTTTGAACTGATCTCATCCAACAGTTTTAATAAATGAAGGTCAATATATAACATGTTTAGGCACGGCATACTTAAAAGGGTTTAAATAGGTTAGTGGCTTGTGGTTTTCCAATATAGAATTTAGTGTGTAATATATCCAATTTTAATAGCAGTCCTATAGATTTTATATCAGAGGTCCAGTGCCTGGGGTGACACTTTGGCGAAGGGAACATGGACATGGATTCCATGACAAGACAGCAGCTGTGAGTCGGTGGCTTTTTACTGTTTATTCACTTTTCAACTACGTCTGATCACTGTTTCATTAATTTGACCAGGCTTCAATGTGATAACACTCTCCAGATGGCCTGTGTGTTATCTGATCAGCATATAATCATTCTGTTCATATTATCTGACAATGTGGTGGTTATTTTGATATTCCTGTAGTGCTTTTGCTATATACCAACAGCATGCTGGTATTAGTTATGGTATGGTGACTAGGCACCATGTTTACTATTTTTATCTACATTGTAGCTATCTGCCTCCTATCTTACCACCCTGTCTCGCCCCCTCTCTCCTTCCCTCACCTATGTATTCATCCCATACACTATTTTCCCTTTTCGACTACCACAGACCGCCTGCTAACATAGTGCCACACAAATGCTGCTCATATTCATCACTGAACCATCTGCTGTATCTTTTCTTTCTCCTGCTTCTTGCTGCAGGTGACATCTCTCCTAACCCTGGACCACTCTTTTTTACTGCTCATCACACCTCCTCCTTCCATAGAAACCCTGCTAACCTGCTTGCTATTCGTTGTACATCTTTTCCTGCCCCTTTTAAATGTGCCCTGTGGAACTCCCGATCTCTTTGTAATAAACTCGCTGCTATTTATGACCTGTTCCTTTCTAACTCCCTGAACCTACTAGCTCTCACTGAAACATGGCTCCAGCAATCTGACACTGCTTCCCTTGCTGCTCTCACCTATGGCGGCCTACACTTCACCCACACCCCCAGACCCGAGAACAGGCCGGATGGAGGAGTTGGCATACTTCTCTCTCCACACTGCACTTACCAGGTCATTCCTCCTGTATTATCAAATAAACACAGTTCAGAGTTTGGCTCACCTCCAATGTGGCGATTGCTTCACCTGATCTGCTTTTCCCGTAACTCCAGTCTGCACTGCTGCACGGATCCAAGAATCCCCGACCACAGGACCAAACGTAAGCACTTCAGAAGAAAAACGTGATCCAGCAATTCGTGCAAAAAACTGGAAAAATGTTTATTGTATACACACCTTCAAAATAACATAGCACAGAGGGACAATATTGGCTATATCCACATAGCCTACGTGTTTCGGGCGCTACTACATGGCCCTTGTTCACGGCACGGATCCTACAAAACACCAGTGACTGTTTGTCTGCTCTTTCTGACTTCATGTCTTCCCTCTATCTTAAACTAAACCTTACTAAAACTGAACTTCTAGTCATCCCACCATCTACTAACCGACCCCACCCTGCTATTTTCTATTTCAGTGTGTGGCACCACCATAACTCGTAGGCAGCAGGCCCGCTGTCTTGGGGTTATATTAGATTTTGGTCTGTCCTTCACCCCATATATTCAATCCCTTGCCTGCTCCTGTCACTTGCACCTCAAGAACATCTCTAGAATCCATCCTTTTCTCACTGTGGAAACAACTCAAACTCTCATTACTGCTCTTATTCTTTCTCGTCTTGACTACTGTAACTCGCTGCTTATCAGTCTCCCTCTCTGTAAATTCTCCCCTCTCCAATCTGTCCTGAATGCAGTAGTCAGGCTCCTCTTTCTCCCCGGCTGCTATACTGATGCATCTACCCTGTGTCAATCACTGCACTGGTTGAGAATTTGGTACAGGATACAATATAAACTCATCACACTCACCCATAAAGCTCTCCACAGCGCTGCACCCCTCTACATCTCCTCCCTAATCTCGGTCTACCACCCTACCCGGTCTTTCCGCTCAGCGGATGATCTTAGACTACATTCCTCAGTCATCCGAACCTCCCATGTCCGCCTCCAAGATTTTTCATATGCGGCACCAGTTCTCTGGAACATGCTACCGTGAGCGATCAGGCACGCTCACAACCCTCATAGTTTTAAGAAGGCCCTGAGAATACACTTTCACAGTCTGGCCTACCAGATTCCCTAATTGCTACCCCTTCCTCCCCCCGACTCTCTAATGCACACATTTCTGTCACTACAATTCAGCACTTATCTGCATATAGATGTACTGTCTGGGTGGCAGGTTCATCCGAATTCTATATTAACCACCCCATATTTATGTCACATGGCTGGACCATTGTAAACCTAGCTCTTCTTATCCTTTGTCTCACCCTACTCCCTAATAAATTGTAAGCCAGGGACCTCACATATTGTGTCTCATCTGTAAGTAGCTTTTCATTGTGTAATTTTTAATTTTTTTTGTCTGTGCCTACACCCTCCGAATTGTAAAGTGCTACGGAATATGTTGGCGCTATATAAATAAAGATTATTATTATTATTATTATTATTATTATTATTATTATTATTATTAGGCAGGGCATGACAAGATACTATTGTCCAATCATAGTATAAGGATGTTAGCTACTGTAGATACAGAATGGTAGTATTGAAGTATAATATGATGATGTAATCTAGACATATAATAATATTAACAGTGTCGGACTGGGGTGTCTGGGCCCACCAGTTGAGCTGATCCTTGGGGCCCAACAGTGGAGTTAATTCTTGGGGCCGATTTTACAGCTACTGTACATGACTGCACATACTGCATTTGACTCTTGCTTTTTGGATCTTTTTCTCTGCCATTCATTTTGAAAAGTAGCTCAGGAGCCCACTGGGGGGTTTATTCCTCATTTTCCCATATAAGATCCCAAAGTGGTGATGTTACTCAGTCATGGTTTGTTGTTTTCAGTGATAATATGGGGGTATTTCACTGTATCTATTATTATTTAGGAGTAGGGTTAATCTATGTGTACATATTTTAGTTCAGCATAGTGTTGCCTGCATTTCTCTATAGAGCAAATAAATCTAAGTGAAAACAGTTGTCACCACTTAAAGGGGTTTTCTCACCATAATGTTTCACTGATTCACAAGCATTTTGCACTATCTCTGTTTCCTCAGGTTGTGGGTTCTATAGTAGTAATTAGCATTTTAGACTTCTAGCAAGTAATTACTCTAACAGTGCAGGATATGTTATCGCTAATAAGATTACAAATAAAGCCATCCTTAACAGTCCTTTCATCTCATGTACCTTTTGTTTGATGAAGCTAATCTTGTTAAATTGTAAAATCCTGGTCAGCGAACAGAGTCTGTATCTTTAACTTTTCTTTACTACATATTTAGTACAAAAGAACAAATGAACAGGTTAACAATCACATAAATGTATCACGTAACTCATATGCCAGTATAACGATTCAGTCCTTACATGGTGTAACAATCTCTCTTCGGCGGCTCACCTGCGGGATGGAAGACTCCCTCTAAGTCCACGTCTTTCCTGAGACTTCAAAGCCAATCTTCATTTTTGCTCTCTGTGCAGAGGCACTAAATGCCCCCTTATTTTGCTTAACAGTATAGGCCACACAAGTTACTCTCTCAAAATGGGGACATGCCACACCAATCTCGCTTTTGCTTCTTCTCTCTCCTCTGTCTGATCTCAAGCACCTCCCTCTTCCCTTGCTGCCACACTGCCTCTCCAACTGCCTCTGCATCCCAAACAATCTCTGCCTGGGTTTGCACCAAATAAATTTCAAAATGAGCTGGCATTCTGCCAGAGTTGGGATGTTGGGAATTCCATAGCTGAATGGGTTCCTCTTCAGTAGGATCTTCTGGTCCTTCTTCTGACTTTTTCTAGCAGTGGTGGGTTAGCCGCTGGAGGAAAATACCACTCCTTGTCGACAGTTGGCAAGGTGAATCTCCTGTGGTCAAGTGTATTGTTTTTTTGTAGACCCATACCAACTCAGCCACATAGTCCAGACATCTTTCACTTTTTTTCTCTTCTAAGGTTTCTAATATTTATAACAAGGTTCTGTTCATGCACTCATAAGTTCCATTCCTTTTGGGTTGATAAGGAGTGGTTCATGTCTTTCTGATCTGACATAGGCAACCTAGTTTCTCGATCACCTTACCCTCATAGCAGGCCCTCTAATCGGAAAGCAGTTAATTGGGACAACCGTACACTAAAATAAAGTTTCTTCACAAGGCCAAGGCAGCAATCTCTGGTGTTTGGTCTCATGTCAGAATAGAAACTGCAAACTTGGTGAAGTGATCAATCATAACCAACAGATATACACTCACCGGCCACTTTATTAGGTACACCATGCTAGTAACGGGTTGGACCCCCTTTTGCCTTCAGAACTGCCTCAATTCTTCGTGGCATAGATTCAACAAGGTGTTACAATGATGCTCAATTGGTACCAAGGGGCCCAAAGAGTGCCAAGAAAATATTCCCCACACCATGACACCACCACCACCAGCCTGAACCGTTGATACAAGGCAGGATGGATCCATGCTTTCATGTTGTTGACGCCAAATTCTGACCCTACCATCCGAATGTCGCAGCAGAAATCGAGACTCATCAGACCAGGCAACGTTTTTCCAATCTTCTACTGTCCAATTTCGATGAGCTTGGGCAAATTGGAGCCTCAGTTTCCTGTTCTTAGCTGAAAGGAGTGGCACCCGGTGTGGTCTTCTGCTGCTGTAGCCCATCTGCCTCAAAGTTCGCCGTACTGTGCGTTCAGAGATGCTCTTCTGCCTACCTTGGTTTGTAACGGGTGGCTATTTGAGTCACTGTTGCCTTTCTATCAGCTCGAACCAGTCTGCCCATTCTCCTTTGACCTCTGGCATCAACAAGGCATTTCCGCCCACAGGACTGCCGCTCACTGGATGTTTTTTTCTTTTTCGGACCATTCTCTGTAAACCCTAGAGATGGTTGTGCATGAAAATCCCAGGAGATCAGCAGTTTCTGAAATACTCAGACCAGCCCTTCTGGCACCAACACCCATGCCACGTTCAAAGGCACTCAAATCACCTTTCTTCCCATACTGATGCTCGGTTTGAACTGCAGGAGATTGTCTTGACCATGTCTACATGCCTAAATGCACTGAGTTGCCGCCATGTGATTGGCTGATTAGAAATTGAGTGTTAACGAGCAGTTGGACAGGTGTACCTAATAAAGTGGCCGGTGAGTGTAGTAAGGTAGTCCATCAGGACTAACTATTATGGATAAAATGACTGGATGCTCCTCATCGCCGCCTGCTTTTCCATGGCTCGTGCTTGTCCACAATTCCAGCATCTGTTAAATGCACCCTCAGTTATTTCTCATGCTGGGGTGGAAATGTTATCTCTGGAGCCACTCAAAGGACTAATAATATAGCACCAATTTCTTCTTTCTTTTTCAAAGCGGTAATAAGCTCCCACAGGCTGTTTGCTTATTAAGGAAGTGTTTAATTTTCTTTCTGACAATGGACAAAGAATCTCTTCCTTAACACTGCCTTGGAAGACACGCCCCCATACACATCCTCGAGAAGAACCAGGAACTGCTGAAAGCTCACTCTTTGGCACACATGATGCAGCATAACGGGCTTCTCCTTCCAGAGTACTAAGCCCCAATTCTGCTTTCAGATGTGAGGCGATATTACACAGTTGAGCAACCACCTCCAATCTTTCCTTCAAATCTTCTAATAAAACATTGTCATGGGTAGGTGGCTCAGTAGTGCATATGAGAAAGTCGCAATATCTGTATCCATCCTGCTGAACTACGCCAAATGTAAAATCATGGTTGGTGAACAGTGTCTCTATATCTAACTCTTCTTTACTGCATATTTAGTACAAAAGAACAAATAAATAGGATAACAATTGCATAAATGTACATTCCCTCTCCATCCACGTCTGCCCTGAGACCTCACAGGCAACTCTCCTTCTTTAACAGCAAAGGTCACACAAGTTACCCTCTCAAAAGGGTGACACACCACATAAACCTCCCTTCTGCTTCTTCTCTTGCCTTTGTCTGATCTCAAGAATCTCCGTCTTCCCTTCCTCTCACACTGCCTCTTCAATTGCCTCTCCAACTGCCTTTTCTCTGATAAATTCCTTTGCCAGCCACAGCTCTTCACCTTCTGTGTTCTGGCATCATCTACTGGGCAAGGTGACACACAGCAGCCCCTTGTTACAAGATGTAGTTAGTTTGCTCAGAGCTCAATCGGTCCCTGGGGTGATGTCACACCATAGAAACCAGTGTGCAATAAAAGAGCTTATTAAGTGGGATATGTATGAAAACTGTCTTGGTCTAAGACTTTTCTTGTTGCCCTTGACACCCAATCAGAGTGCCTCTTTCATTTTTTCAGAGCACTATATGAAATTAAATGGGCGCACTGATTGGTTGCTAAGGGCAACAAGAAAAGTCTTAGACCAAGACAGTTTTCATACATTTCCCCCTAAATGTCTTTTATCTCATGACTAAGGTAAAATCTATTGGCCAATGTATTTAGAAAAAGTCTTCTTTTAACTGTTCCTTTATGTTGAAAGCTAATCTTTGTAGTGAGAAAACTCCTTTAACACCAAAGTCTGGCATTGTGATATGCAACAAAGCCTGGCAGCATTTACATGAATGAATCTTGCCACCATCGCAAATTATTTTTACAGCACCGACATTGATGATCATTTATAAGTGATAGTTTCATTGTTGATCCCTTTATTGTTAGCATGAAACAGTAACCAGTACGATTGCTAAGAAACAAGCAAATCAAGGTAGTAAGTGTTGAGTGTACATTTAATCAGTGGCATATTTGGGTTTAATGCACAAGGCAGTGTGAGCTGCAAATATGACCTTGATGGAATTCATAGTTTGTAATAATTTTTCAGTTTGCATTTGCTCTAAAATAAAAATGTTTTATAAATCAAAACCTGATTCATCTATTTACTCCTCCAGATGGAAATACCTTATTCAACAGTCAATATTGTGCAGTCATCTTTCTAGCCAAAAACAGTAATTCATATACAGTACAGCAGTAACATTTAATCCAGACCTATTACATTAACTGTACCACCCAGCAACTCTACTCCCACCTTACTAAACTGATGTAATCTTGGAGTTTTCATATGCACGTATACTAAGATATCCGAAGAATATATTTTACACATGGCTTTATTAATATGGCAAGATAAAACTATGTTTACAGCATGTGAGTCAAAGCCCCTTTAGATTTATCCCATAACTGTATTTGTCATGGTGGCAGTTGTCTGACAGCTTTTTGTGTGTTTTTAGTATATACTGTATACTGTTTGAGTTTACATACGGTTCAGGGTAACATGCTTTATAAAGCTGATTATAAATGTTCATATTTTGTGAAACAGTATAATACCACATTAAAGGGGTTGTCCAGCATACCAAAAAAGTTCTAAAATGTTTTGCCTGTTTTATGTCCTATAGGGGCTCTGCAGGTAGCAGCCTATATGAAGATACCAATATTATAAATGACACATGCTAGTTAAATTTGTATTTGTAATGGCACACTGTATACATTTTAGAGACCCAAGAGCTTTAAGTTACTCCTCTGGCTGCACTTAACCTCTTCTCTATGCAGCCAAACATCAGGATTTCCTGTTTTAAAGCTGCTCCCTTTGCTCTTTAAAACTACAAGCCCCAGATTCCTTTTCTGTGCTTTGTCTATCTTTCTCCCTCCCAACCTCATTCTTAGTGCATGTTACTTGGTCAGTCCTCATGTTAAAAGCCTTGTAAGGCTAAATCAGACCAGTGTGGTTTCAAGGGCTGCTCTGAAAACAGCCAACCGCCTTTTGTTTCTTGATCTCCCGGGCTAAACACAAAGCTGTTTCCTTAGTGTGGAGTGCCATCAAACAGCTGATGTAGAACTACAAAAAGCCAACCGAAAATGTACTAATAATACATTACAAAAGTACCCAAGTTTGGCAGAGGTATTATTTTAAAAAAATCCCACTGAACAACCTGTTTTAGTTTTAAATTTAAGCAGTTAGTGGCCACTATCACAGTAACCTACTCTTACCATAAAACTGTCAGAATCTATCCCTTAGTGCACACATATTAAGAACCTAATATAAAAACAGTAATGGATGAAAAATATCTACAATTCCAAGGTTAAACTGTACATTTCTTAATTTACAATACTGTAGTGAAGGGGTTATTTGGGCTTTTAAAATTTATATAGAAGACAATTTAAAGAGGAAAAATCGGTCCTAAAAAAGAACTTTTATTAAATATAATTTAAAATATCGTGATCTATCTCGAAGAACTCACAAAACACTGTGGGAGGCAAACAACAACCACATGGGTGGGACCAGAGGGATATACAAAACCTGGCCCTATAAACCTAACATATCCCTACCTAACTGAGAGAGATACAGGATAATCGCCCCGATAAGGGCGTTCCTGTCCGCAGCCTTACCCTAATTCAAAAAACACCCTGTTATTCCTCATGGTCCCGTCCCAACATGTTTCAATCATCCATGACATCATCAGGGGACAGTCTGGAAAGATATAATTGGACCAAGTATCTGGGTATAGTAACAAATAAATGGCTGCAATAATGCGAGGCACAAGAATTAGAGGGTAGATAAATACCTGATGGTAATTACTGATGCAGAGACAACATAACATGTCGTGTTTACATAACAAAAGAGGACACTACCTTACGTTTCATCTGCATAATGCCGCCTTGTAGGTTTGCAATATAAACCAGCAAGACCACCAGGCTGTGGGAAGTACAAACAAAACAAAGAGGGGGATGAGAAAAAAACCCAAAACCCCAAACAAACCCCCACCACAAGCATACACCCATATAACTTTCTATTGAGTTTCAGAACTGTAAGTCATCTCCCGCCCTGTAAGGGCATGACAGGTCAGCTGTGTGTGAGACGGCCGAAAGCTGGGGGGCGCGCGGAAGAAAAAAGGCGTGCTCACGGCGCTCGTGACATCACATTTGTGCGCCAGCAACGGAGAACGCGCCAAGAAAGCGTCCATTTGTTACGCCACGTGCGCAGATAAGCATCGCGACGAAATGTATCAAGGACGCAACACCGGGGCAGACAGACTGAGCAGGTTTATTTTAAAAAAACATGCTCGGTTAACAGCTAGTGAAGACATTTATTGGTAGGAAAAGAACTGATAATCCGTTCCAATTCTCCCAAGGGACATTGATAAAATTAGTTAGGATATTTATGTAAATGATCAAGTTCATTCAACAATGTTGTTATGCAAGGAAAAGAAAAGAAACACCTTAAAGATAGCTGCTGAAATCCAACTGGTTTTTAAACCGTTTGGTGCCTTTGTATTTGGGTAAATGTCCAGAAGCATTCCTTCTGCAGCAATAATCTGTCCAAGTTTCCACGTCTTTGAGGGGAGAGACCGATCCAATGCCCCTCCATTTGAGGCATTAGAGTTCCCCCCATGTATTGAGTGTATATGCCGTGAGATTGGTGTGTCACGTTGATGGCGAAAATCGCCCAAATGCTCCCAATCCTACGTCGCAGCTGTTTTTGTGGTTTTACCTACATACCTCAATCCAATGCACAGGTTATCAGATAAACCACATGTGTGGTCTTGCAATTGATGAAATATTTGATCTGATAAGTCTTTGCCCCTGTATCATTGGAGAACGTATTTGTCTTTTCACAAAGTCAAAAAACGAACAACCCCCATCTGAAAGAACCTTTTGGGCTAGCACCCAAAATGTCTTTTTTGGATTACAAAGTGGTACTGACCAGACAGCCCTCAGATTTTCCCCTTCATATGATATCGGGGGGGCCCCCCCGACAAAAACTCCCAAATGGGGGGCCCATTTTCAAACTCCCAATATTTTTTTGGTTTTTTTCCCCGAGGGGCCGCATTGTCAAAGGGTGCCAATGATGCCGTTACTGTTCTTGACCCTGCTAAAGTATGGATTCGGGGTGCAACAATTGAAGGTCCTTGTCGTGCATGTGATATGATTGTTTAATATATGATCTGGTACCCTTAGTCAAAACCCAAGATCTCAAATTTTACCCTCCTTTTTGAAATCATCCAGAGAAAACAATTACGTCTAAGCACGTCTGCCCAGGGGAACCCCCTTTTCGGGGGTTGGGGGTGGCAACTCCCCACCCATTTAAAAAAAATTTTGGTTTTTGTTTTTTTTTTTTTTTTTTTTTTTTGGTAGAGGGTAGTTTTTAGCCCCCACCCTGACCTTGCCAATCCCGATATCAAGGGAATGGAAAAAAAATTTCGGAAAAAAATCCAAAGAAAATCAAAGTTTAAACGTATTGACATTCGGTTTTGTACAAATGGAAAATTTCTTCTTGGAGCCATTCCAGATGATAAAGATTCGTCAATGAATCTAGCCCACGGGCTAATGGTCAGAAAAGGAGGAGGGGATCACGAAGACCACGGAGTCTCCCACCACCCCAGGTACAATTGCATAGGCGGGGCACAGGAAAATCCCCCGGCTTCCGTAGTGGGGAAGACCCCCCTCAAACGGAAATAATTCCTTGTGAGGGGAAAAAACCAAAAGGTTCCCCAAAAACCCTGTTGTGAGCCCAAAGGTGAAACCCCCTAAAGAGAGAAAGAATTCAACAGCCCTCATCCCATAGAGGGGGTAAACGAGTATATAGGGCCTCTACGCGATGCTTGCTAAAAAGGACTCTACCCAAAGCCGTCCCTCAATGCGCTTTAATAAACCATAGTTCCCTAACAAAGGTGGGAAGGTTTCAAAAAAAAGGTGCAGTATGTGGTTTAGATAATACCACCCCAAATTTTTTCAAAACCCCCCCTCCCGAGACAATGGGACCCCCCTCAAGGGGGGCAACCCCTTGTGAATTTGGGCCAAGCATAAAAGTAGCAACCCCAGGTGGGCGTGGATATGAAAATTATTTTAACTTGGTCAAAAAGTTCCATCCTTTTGCTTTTGTTAAAAAACTTTTTAGTTTGCTAAAACCCATGTAGGATCGTTAAACGTGCAACAATTTTTTATCCATTAAAAGATTCGGGAATCTCCGATATTTTTGAAATTCCACTACTGTTGCCCCCCTTTTCCAGGGGTTTTGCAAAGTCGCGGTTTTTGATAGGGATTCTTTGCTACCCGTTGATTTAAGATAATTTTGTCCATTGGATCTTTTATCTTGGCCAATCTTTAAGGGCTAAATCCAGAAAAACCTCAAAAAAAGTGCTTTCTGTACTGGTGGCCCTCTTTTTACCTTGGCCCTAAGTTTGTAAAGGGGCCCTTTCCCAATGTCGTTTTGTGGTATATCTGCCATCCGAGGTGAACAGACCCTAAACAAAAATTGGCATGTGTTAAAATGGACCCCCATTTGGTTGATTATGTCGGGGAGGCCCCCCCGATTCATATAAG
Source organism: Phyllomedusa bahiana (assembly GCA_025379985.1). Lineage (NCBI taxonomy): Eukaryota > Metazoa > Chordata > Amphibia > Anura > Hylidae > Phyllomedusa > Phyllomedusa bahiana. The sequence continues at coordinate 39,435 of JAODAL010008850.1, read as the reverse complement.
GGGAAGAAATCTGAGGGACTGTCTGGTCAGTAGCCCCTTTGTAAATCCAAAAAAGAAGTGGCTTTTACTAACCAAACGGTTCTTTCAGATTGGGGGGTTGTTCGTTTTTTTGACTTGTGGAAAAGACAAAAAATTCCCAAAGATCAGGGGCAAAACTTATAATCAATATTTCATCAATTTCAAGACCACACATGTGGTTTATTGAAAACCTGTGCATGTGGATTGAGGGTTTTAGGGAAAACCCCCAAGCGCTGCGACGTGGATTGGGAGCATTTGGGCGATTTTTCGCCATCAACGTGACACACCAATCTCACGGCAATACACCAATACATGGGGGGGAACTCTAAATGCCCAAAAAGGAGGGCATTGATTTGGGGCTTCCCCCCCAAAGAGTGGAAAATTGGACAGATTTGTGGGGAAGGAAAGCTTCGGACATTTACCCCAATACAAAGGGACCAACGGGTTAAATAACCAGTTGGAATTTCAGCACTATTTTAAGGGGTTTTTTTTTTTTTTCCTTCATATACAAATGTTGAATGAACTTGATCATTTTACATAATATCCTAACTTTTTTTATCAAAGTCCCTTGGGGGAAAATTTGGAACGGATTTTCAGTTCTTTCCCACCAATAAATGTCGTTTCACTACGTTAACCGGCATGTTTTTTTAAAAAACACCTGCTCAGTCTGTTTCCCGGGGGTTTTTCCCTCCCGCTAATTTGTCCGATGCTTTACGCACGTGGCGAAAAAATGGGCGCTTTTCTGGCGCATTCTCTGTTGCTGGGGCCCCTAGGGGGATGTCACGGGGGCGCGTGAGCACGCCTTTTTCTTCCCCGCGCCGCCAGCTTTCGGCGCTCACACACAGCAACCTGTAGCCCCTTTCAGGGGGGAGAAATTACAGTTCTGAAAACTCAAATAATTTAAAGGTGTATCTTTGTGGGGGGGGGGTTTGTTTGGGGTTGGTTATTTATCTCATCCCCTCTTTTGTTTTGTTTTTGTATTCCCCCGCTTGGTGGTTTTTTTTAATTTCAAACTACAAGGGGGAATTTGCAGATGAAAAGTAAGGTTGTGTCCCCCTTTTTTTTATGTAAACACGGCATGTTTTGTCCTGCATCAGAAATTTCCATGATTTTTTACCCTATTCTTGTGCCTGCTTATTGCAGCCCTTATTTGTTATATACCAGATCTTGGGCCAATTTTATCTTTCCCGACTGTCCCTGATGATGTCTGGAGATTTAAACATGTTGGGGCGGGACATGAGGAATAAAAGGTGTTTTTTTAATTAGGGGAAAAGGCTGCGGACAGGAACCCCTTTGGGGGGATTATCCGTTCTCTCTATTAGGGGAGGGGTAGTTGGTTTATAGGGGCCCGGTTTTGTATATCCCTTGGGGCCCCCCCATGTGGGTTTTTTTTTTTCCTCCCCCGTGTTTTGGAGTTTTTTCGAGAAATCACGTATTTTAAAATTATATTAAAAAAGTTCTTTTTTTAGGACCGTTTTTTCCTCTTTAAATTGTCTACTATATTGCAGGTCAAAGGTTTTGGTACTATTGGTAGGATTATACTAGTACATTTTTCTTTTAAAAATTATAGTCTATACCAGTGATGGCGAACCTTTTGAGACGAGTGCCGAAACTATGCGACCTGAAAAATAACCTAAGTACCGCAAAGTGCCGCCGACGTCGGCAATAAGCAGTGGAAATAACGTGGGAATGCATGTCGCAACAACAATTAATACGAGGATGTGACTGCCGCTTAGCCCATCCCTCTGCCAAATTTCCACTATACAGGTGACCATATTGTGGTAATAGCAGTGTAAACACAGGTGCTCATGCAGACAGTTACTGAAAAATACCGCACCACCATCACCACAAAGTGACTGACTAATACCACAAAACCACCACCTACGTATGACTAATAATACCGACAACACCAACACCACCACCACATAGTGACTGACTAAAATCCCACCACACACCACCACATAGTGACTGAATAAATTTTACCACAACACCACCACCCAAAGTGAACTGAAAAAAACCCAAACACCAACCACCACCACCACATCGTGGCTGATAATACCAACAACAACCACCACCGACATAGTGACTGAATAATACCACAACACCACCAACACCACCACATAGTGACTGAATAATACACAACAACCACCCACCACCACATAGTGACTGAAATAATACCCTGACGACCAACACCACCACCACTACATAGTGACTGAATATACCCAACACCACCACCACCACCACATAGTAACTGAATAATAACACAACACCACCACCACCACAAAGTGACTGAATAATACCGACACATCTCGTCACCACATAGTGACTGAATAATACCGCCACAGCCAACCATTACTGAATATAAACCATTACACATTGCACACATATAAGAGATTACATTCAGCAGCACATTTAGCGACTCACATGTGACTTTCTCCAGAAAGACGATCACTTTCTCCGGTTTCTTCTCCCACGGTTCACACCTTCATGCTGATATCTCCTTAACCAACACTCAACCCCTAGCAGATTAAGACACAAAATATTAGAATCCTCACTTTTCCAGCACTCCTTACTTTATAATATATAAGTCCCCAAAGTTAGTTGGGTGTAAGGTCCCCTCAAATAGGATGATATAAATATATGTCTCCCTCATGCAGATAGGTATATAATATTGCCCCACAGGCATATACGCGACAGATAGCTCCCCACAGGCAGTCATACAGATAGATAGCTTCCCCCCACCAGCCAGTAAATACAACAGCTCCTCCCACCAGCCATATACAGATAGATACTCCCCCCCCACAGCCAGTATAACAGATAGATTAGCTCTCCCCACCACCAGTATACGAATACACTTCCCCCACCAGCCGTATACAGATAGCTTCTCCCCACCACCAGTATTCAATAGTTCTCCCCACCGAGCCAGTAAACAATTAGGTCTTCTCCCCACCATCCAGTAATATAGATATCACCCCCACCACCATTAATATATATAAGCTCTCCCCACCAGCCAAATACAGAGATCTCTCCCCACCACCAGTATAACAGATAGTTCTCCCCCACCATCCATAATATAGAAACACTCCTCCTCCACAGCTGAAAATAGCCAGCTCTTCCCCACAGCAGTATAAAGTCAGATCTCTCCCCACAGCAGTAATAGCGTCCATCTCCCTCACAGCAGTATAGCGCCAGCTCTCCCCCACAGCATTATAGGCCGCTCTCCCCACAGCATATATAACCACTCTCCCCACATCATAAATAAAGCCAGCTCTCCCACAGCATTATATCGTCAGCACTCACTAGCTCACCCCACAGCCATATAAAGTCAGCTCTCCCCACAGCAGTAATAGCCACTCTCCACGGCAGTTAATTAGCCAAACTCTCCCACAAAGAGCAGTATAGCCCAGCACCCACCATATATAGATGGCTCAACCAGCCAGTAATAGCCAGCTCTCCCCCAGCCTTTATAGACGTCTCCTCCCCTCCCCCCAGTCTGTATAAACCAGCCCCTTCGCCACCAGCCTGTATATAGCAGCTTTCCCACCAGCCTTAATATAGCATCTCTCCCCCAGCCTGTTAAGCATCTCACCCCCTCGAGCCTGATATAGGCAACACTCCCCACCAGCCCTGTATATAGCATCCTCCCCACCCAACCTGTTATAGCAACTCCTCCCAGCCTGTTTATAGCAGCTCCTCCAGCCTGTAAATTAGCACTCTCCGAGCCTGTAAATAGCGACTCCCCCACTGTAAATAGCAGCTCTTCCCTCACTGAATATAAGCCACACTCCCCCAGCCTAAATATGCAGCTTCCCCCAGCCTGATATCAGCTTGTCCCCCAAGCTTAATATAGCACTCTCACCCAGCCTGTACATAGCCAAAAAAAGCTCCTCCACCTGTATATAGCAGCCCCCCAGCCTGTATAAGCCAGCTCCCCCAGCCTGTAAATAGCAGGTCCCCCAGCCTGTATATATCCCTCTCCGCCCAGCCTGTAATAGCCAGCTCTCCCCACCGTATAAAAGCAGCTCCACCCCCAGCCTGTATATAGCAGCTCCCCCGCCTGAATGTATACGCATGCTCTCCCACAGCCAGTATATAGCCAGCTCCCCCCGCCGGTATATAGCCTGCACGCTCCCCCAGCCTGTATATAGCCTGCACGCTCCCCCAGGATGTATATAGCAGCTCTCCCCCAGCCTGTATATAGCCTGCACGCTCCCCCAGCCTGAATATAGCCTTCATGCTCCCCAGCCTGTATATATAAAATTACCAAATCAAATAAGAAACTAATACTTTACCTCCGTCCCAGCCGCGCGCGATCCTCTTTCTATCTTCACACCTCGCGCGGCCGCTCCAGCACCTGCTGTAGCTCCTCGGCGCCACAGCCTAATGACGGGCTATGCGCCGAGGACAGCATTGGCGCGATGATGTAATTACATTGCGACGCTGCCGAGCTGACGCACGGCCCGTGCGCACACACTCAGCGCTGAAGGTTCACAGAGGCTCCCGCTCGCACTAAGTTAGCCCTGGGGCTGCCGAAGTCCCCAGGTCCGACACTGTGACCCGAACGCCGAGCCCTCCCAGTGCGGTGTCCGGGTCACAGTGCAGGAAGGCAGCGGTGGCCAGCCTGACATACGTGCCAGCAGAGGTGGCCCTGCGAGCCACCTCGGGCACGCGTGCCATAGGTTCACCATCGCTGGTCTATACTTTGCTTAAGGCATCAACATTAGGTCCATTGGGTCCAAATCTTGAAAAGTATGGCTACAAAGAAGCAGGGTATGTGCTAATGTTGACACATATAATCAAAAAAGAGACTGTAAAGCCCCTTCAGTTAGTTGATCATCATAGCGGCCAAGACTCAGATCTCATGAATTTAATATTGATAGCTCATTCTGAGAATAGACTATCAAATTCTGGCACCCAGAAAATGCCTTTAATTAGTCAATGCAGAAATTAGCATATATTCAAACTAATAATGTCCTTATGGCAACATAGTTATGGGATGTGCGAAGCAGCACAAAAAATCTTATGAAAATAATTAGAGTAGTTTTGTAAAGATCTGGTTCCAGTGATAACAAGGGAAGAAAGTAAGTCAGGCAGAGCAATTTACCTAGACATAGGTTAGCTAATGTACATAGTTGAGGTCAGGTAGAACCATTATGCATTTCTGTAGAGCAAACTGGAAAATAATAAAAAACAAATCAAGGGTCAAATAATACAGTTCGTGTGAGCAAGTATATGGTATTGTGGGAAATCCAGAGAATAGAGTCATAGAAGCATATCCAGCTCTAAAACATAACTTTTAATGTACAGAATCTCACAAAAGTGAGTACACCCCTCACATTTTTGTAAATATTGTTACATCTTTGCATAAGAAAACACTGAAGATAGGACACATTGATACAATATAAAGTGTACAGTTTTTAAAGCTTGAAGAACATTGAATTGATGTGCTCTCTAATAACACAACACATCAATGTTACTAAACCGCAGGCAACAAAATTGGGTACGACTCCAAGTTGAAACATGGACAAAAATGTGCTCAAGTGTTTACAAATAGTTACATATTTACATAGTTATAACGGTTAAAGTAAGACACGTGTCCCATCAAGTTCAACAAGGGTGGGTCAAAAAGAGGTGAGGTAGAGAGATGGCAATCTCAATGGCTTGCTCACCAGCTGCCTCTTGCCAGTGAGGATAATCAATTGCTAGTTTCTACCATACCCCCTGAAGTTGCAGTCCTGGTTGACGCCTAGAGAGTAACCATGTTTAAGTGTAGGGACTCACCAGCTCTGGAACCCCTTTACTTTTGGAGTAGCGTTAATACAATCGTTTGATCAAATACTGTACACTAAAGTCCCAGGGTTTTCATATTTCCTTAGCAGTAATGCATTCCAATATTCCTATATACCTTGAGGTTTTACTAGTCTTTGTGTGCCACTGATATTGTGATAGAATGTAATAATGCCTTTCATGTGCACCAATGGCTTGTTTTTTCTGACATAATTTGTAGATGTGCACAGCCAAATAGTGTTTTGTAAGTTCATTTGATATTGGCCAATCTCATTGCTTTGTGGCACCACTTGCTCTTTAAACAACCATGCAGATAATCAATTGCTAGTTCTACCATACCCTGAAGTTGCAGTCTGATTGACGCGTATGAGTAACATGTTAGTGTAGGGACTCACCACCTGGAATCCCCTTGACGTTTTGGGAGGCGAGCTTTAATACAACTTTGATCAAATACTGAAACTAAATAGTCCCAGGTTTTTCAATGTTTACCCTTAGCATAATGCATTTCCAATATTCCTATATACCTTGAGGTTTTACTTAGTCTTTAGTGTGCACATATTATTTGTGTTAGATTATATATTGCCAGAGGTTCATGTGCACCTATGCTTGTGTTTTTGTCCTAAATATATTTAGATGTGCACAAGGGCCTAAGTATGTTTTGAGGGAGAGAGAGAAAGGACTTTAACAAATAAGCCAGCCTCACCAATGTTAATGCCTGGAACCACCAAGGCAAGAACCAATCGCTCCCATGGAACCAATCTCTGACCAAAGGAGCTCCACCAGCCAATGATCCAGAATTAATATGCTAACTATTGCATTCTTATTCGTTATTCCATGTTGGTATCTAAGCCTTTCTTGAAACTCTCTACAGTTCCTGCGTGAACCAGCTCCTCAGCCAGGCAATTCCACAGAGTTCACAGTTCTTACAGTGAAAGAACCTCTTCCTCCTCTTGAGATTTTAATCCTTTTTTCTCTAACGACAGGGAATGTCCCCTTGTCTTTTGAGGCTTCACTTGAAATAATTTTTTCCCCAAACTTTTTGCAGGACCATTTATATATTTATAAAATTAATTATCCCCCCCGAAGCCTCTTTTTTTTCAAACAAATAAGTTCAATTCTGCTAACCACTGACTCATAACAAGATGCTTCCATTTCCCTTATAAATTTGGTTGCTCGTCTTTGAACTCTCTCTAAGCTCCATTACATCACTTCTATAAACTTGGGCCCAGAACTGAACCGCATATTCTAAGTGAGTGCCGCACCAATGTCTTTGTACAGCGTAGAATTACATCCTTGTCCCGCGAGACCGATGCCTATTTTAATACACGCCAAAAATCTTGACTTTCCTAAGGCACTGATTGACATTGCATGCTGTTCTGTAGTCTATGATCTACAAGAACCCAGACTTACTCAACAACGATTCTCCAAGTTTTTCGCCCCCTAGAACATATATGCCGTAGATTTATTGTTTCCCCAGAATGCAGACCTTACATTATCCATCACATTGAACCCCAGTTGCCCACGTGGATGCCCAATCACTCAGTGTTGTCCAGATCTGCTTGCAATTTATGAGCATGCTTCCATAAGATTGCACTACCCTGCAAGGCTTGGTGTCATCTGCAAAAATCGAAACCGAGCTATGAATCCCTCCACTTACGTCAATAAATACATTAAATAAAGAGGACCCAATACTGAGTACCCTGCGGCAACACCACTCACAAACCGGGGACCACTCAAAGTAGAGTCCATTTACCACACTCTCGGGAGTATGATACAGCACCATTTTTAATCCAATTACCCCACTTGTTAACTTTTTCTAACCTATCGAATCTAAATTACCTAACAAACGCTGTATTGCTGGGACAGTGTCAAATCCTTTTGCAAAGTCTAAAAACACAATATCCTCAGCCTGCCCCCCGCTATCCAAACCTACTCTCCTCTTCAGAAAAACAGATCAATGGTCTGACAGCTCCAGTCCTTAGTAAAAATTCATGCTGGCACAAACACTAATAATAATGTGATTAGTCAACATACTCTGTATATTAGTCCCCTTGAGAGCCCCTCAAACATTTGTCCCACAACAAATTTAAACTTACTGGTCTATAATAACCTGGGCAAGACTTGGAACCTTTTTTGAAGATGGGAACTACATTTGCCTTGCGCCAGTCTCCTGGACTATACCAGTCCACCAGGGAATCCCTAAATATCAAGCCACGTTGCACAATGAATAACCGAGCTGAGGCTCTTTAAGAACATTGGGGTGAATTCCATCAGGGCCTAGCCTTGTTCACCATTCAGTTTAGTTTAACTTAGCTTTGACTTTTTCTACACTGAGCCAATTAATTATAGTAATGGTGTATTAACAGTCACGTGGCGACCACCTACATCTGCACTTGGCCCATCCCCATCACTACTATCAGCATTGAATTTTAATACTGACTGAAAACCCTCATTTATCACCTCTGCCCTTCTCTTGGTCAACCAGTGACCAGCTCCCCACATCAAGGTTTTTTAAGGGGCTATCTGCTCATGACTTTGGCTTTTTGGATTTATATGCTTAAATAATTCTTGGTTAGTCCTAGCTGTCCTTGGCCACCTGCCTTTCATTTTGAATTTGTAGCTTCTTTTATCACTTTTTTACAGATTTTATAAGCTCTCTAATAATTTTCAAAGGCGATGCCGACCCCTCTGACTTATATTTTTTAAATGCCCCTTTTTATTGTATATTTGCCCTCTTAACAGAATGTAGACAGCCATGTTGGTTTTAGTTTCTTAGTCGCCATACTTGTTAACCATAGTGAATAATATTTTGCACTAAAGTCCCCAAAGTATATTATAAAGCTCCCCCATTTGCTTCTATAGTCACTATTTTGCTGAATATCTGCTCCCAGTCTAGGTCCTTATTGCATCCCTCAATAGAAAATTATGGCCCTTTAAAATTAAATGTTTTTGCCTTCCCCTCAATTTTCTTTCTTCCAGTTTACGCTAAAATGAATTATATTTTGGTCACTTTTACTAAGATTTTCAGAAAACGTGAACCGCTCCGACAAGTTCGCTTGTTAGAAATGACCAGATCCAACAGAGCATCACTTCTAGTGGTTCCTCCACAAACTGCCCCCCCCCTGCCCCATAGAAATAATCCTCTAACAATTGAGGAACTTCCTTCCCTTTCAGTTGATCAGAACCGTAACCCCAGTCTATGCCTGAAATTAAAGTCACCCATTATTAATCACTGTACAACTGCCTTGCGCCCGCAAACCCTTTATTATGCACTGTTCTTCTAACTCCCTCATGATGTTCGGCGGGTTCTATAGAATACACCAAAAATATAATTTCATTCTGCATTAAGCCCACCTGATTTCCATACCACAATGTTTCCACTTCATTAGCTTCTCCCCCTCTACTTTACCTCTTTCACATTATGCCTTCAATATACCCATACATAAAGACAACACCTCCCCCCCGTCCTGCGCTCTCCTTATCTAAATAGATTAAAACCTAGATGGTTGACTGCCCGATCAAGAGAGAGTCCATCCATTTTCAGCAATACCTACCACAAAATCAATCAGCTCCACTACAACTAAGGACGCCTCAAGTTCCCCCAATTTGGTTGCAAACTTCTAGCATTTGTGAAAAGACAATTCAAGTTCCCTTTCCAGTTTTACACTTTCCCGTCAACGTTTTTAGATTGTATCTAACATGTTTATTAGACGGATGGGATCATACATTACCACGATCAGTCGACAGCATTGATTAATAAACGTTACTGTTTCAGATGACGGCATTCATTAAACATCACTCCAACTTCGGAAATGGCATGGATTATACATTACCCATTCAATGGATGGCATGGGATTAACATTATTCCATTTTAGTGGACGCCAGTGATAATTTATTAAACAATAGTAGATACATATGATTACATAGATATTGTGGGGAACTTATATATCTCAATGCTGATTGCAACACGTGGTATCTCCTTATCCACTGGTGCTACTCCACCTCCCCCATCCACTTCTCCCACCGTCGATATAGTCTGCCCACTCTCTAACTTATCAACCCCTTTCATATTTCTATATTGTCCACCCTCCACATCCCGAGTTTTTAAATACTCCGCACCCCTTCAAGAATTCATACCCCAGCACAGCAACCCCCATCTTCATGCAATTAATCTGTAGAAAACAGAATGTACCCCAATTGAAAAAACAGCCCAAGCCATGCTCCTAAAGAACCCAAACCCCTCTTTCCTACACCCAAGACATCATCCATGCATTTAACTCCCAAGCTCCCCGCTGGTCCTTTCCTGACAAGCCAATGGCATCGCAGTATTCCGGATAACACAATCCTTGAAGGTCCTTCCCTTCAACTTGATCCTAGTTCTTTAACAATTCTTAGGATCCTCCACCTACCATGTATTCTGTCCATGTGAGATCCAACATGGACCACAACAGCAGGGTCATCGCCAGCCCCTCCCAGTAATTGATCCACTCGGTTCACCACATACCGAACCCTGCCTCCCAGAGACAGCAAACCATTCGGTTGAGGCGATCCCAGGCGACAAATTATTCTATCCGTCTCCTGATTATAGAATCCCCTAAAACAACAAACGTCTTTTCTTACCTGCATTCCCTCCCCCTACTACTTTTGGGCTGCTCTTCTGGCGCTAGAAGAGCAGAGTCAACTAGGCCTTCATTTTCTGAACTGGATTTCCCCACTTATCGCCCAACTTGCAAATTTGCTAGAATCTCAGAGAAAGGCCTTCTTTTTTCTGGTACCTTTAGAACTCCCCCTGTCTACATTAACCCAGCTAACACGCTTCCTCCTGACTGATCCATTACACCACCTTAACTTTACTCACTAAAAGTAGCAAACTTCTTCTCTTCATGTCAATCGTCCCTTCAGTGTTTCGCATTTTGCTCCTCTAGGTCTAAAACGAACTACCAGAGTAGCAACATGCTCACATCTGCTACAGCTATACACACTTATCTCTTGCTCCAGTAGTGCATACATATGGCAGATTGTACCTTGCTGGAAATTGCCAGTAAAGCTGCCCATTATCCCGATGCAACAGCAATGAAGAGAAAAAAAAAAGTTAATGAGATTGAAGTATTTAAATAATAAGAGTTTTTGTTTACTTACCAGTTTTTCTCTCCTGTTTTATAACTCCGTTTGTAAACTCAGCCCTCTGTTTCTCATCAAGCACATCAGTTTGAAGCCAATCAAAGAGCCACCAATAGAGCCACCAATACAAGGTCTCAGGTGTCAATGGGAAGCAGGTGTGTTAAGTTTGATGTTCTCACTCTCAAACTCTTTCATACTAGAAGTTCAACATGGAACCCCATGGCAAAAAACTGTTTAAGGATCTGCAGAAAAAGAATTTCTGCTCTATATAAAAATGGTCTATAAGAAGATTGGCAATACCCTGAAACTGAGCTGCAGCATAGTGTCCAAGACCATACAGCGGTTAAACTAGACAAGTTCCACTCAGAACAGGCCTTGCCATGGCCAACCAAATAAAATGAGTGCACATGCTCAGCTTCATATCCAGAAATTGTCTGTTCAAAATAGATGTATTAGTGCTAACAGGATTGCGCCAGATGTTAAAATGGTTGTGGGTCAGTCTGTCAGTGCTTAGACCATATGTAGCACATTGCATCAAACTGCTATCATCCCAGAAGGAAGCCAAGAAAACATGTAAATAGTTTGCTGAAGACAAACAGACTAAGAACATAGATTACTGGAACCTTTTCCTGTGGTCTAATGAGACCAAGATAAACCATAGTTGTTTAAGATGATCTCAAGCATGTGTGGTGGCAACCAAGTGAGGAGTACAAAGACAAGTGTGTATTGCCTACAAATTAATACAGTTAAGCAAGGTGTCGGGAGTATCATGGTTTGGGGCTGCCCAAGTACTGTCAAATGTGGGGAGCTACAGTACATTGAAAGAACCATGAATGCCAACAAGTATTGTGACATATTGAAGCAGAGCATAATCCCCTTCACTTTGGAACCTGGGTTCCAACATAACGACCCCAAACACACTTTCAAGATGACCACTGTCTTGCTAAATAAAATAAGGTGAAAAAATGCAGGAATGGCCAACCATGTCTCCAGTCCTAAACCCTATTAAGCATCTGTGAGGCAAGGTCTCTATCATACAGTAGCTCTGTGATGTCATCATGGAAGAGTGGATGAGGATTCCAGTGGCAGCCTTTGAAGATCTAGTGAACTCCATGCCCAGGAGAGTTAAGGCAGTGCTGGAAAATAATGATGGCCACGGAAAATATTAACACTTTGGGCACAATTTGTCTATTTTCATTTAAGGGTGTACTCACTTTCGTTGCCAGCAGTTTAGATATTGATGTCTATGTGTTGAGTTATTTTGAGGGCACACCAAACAGTCTGTTAAACAAGCTGTACACAGATACAATGCTAAGTGTTATTTTTTCAGTATTGTCCTATGAAAAGATAAAATACAATATTTACAAAATTGTGAGGGGTGTATTTATTAGGCCATGTTCACACAGCTTTTTTGGGCACGTATTTCAGCCCTTAATTTGTGGCATACTGCGCAAATTACGGGCTGAAATATGGCCCAATCATTACAGTAATCCAAAGTTCTCATAGAGAACTATGGATTACGTCTCCCCTCCCAGCTCGGTGAATCCGCTGCGGGGGGAGATAAGTGACATGTCATTTACTAACGGTTAGAGATGGGCGAATTGATTCTAACAAAGTGGAATTCGTTTAGAATTTCAGGAAAACTTCGGTTCTGAACGAAGTCGAAGTTTGGGGTACTTCGGGTGAACGAAGTGTGCTTTTGATTGATAAAATGGCTGCGAGCATATGGCGTTACATGGGGCAAAGCACTCTGGGAGGAAGAAGGGCATAGCCTGCATGACATGTGCAGAGATGAAGCCAATCAGAGACCGGCGGGATTCTGTGACGTCACCGCACTATATAAGACCAGGCGCGACGCCGGGAGCTCACACTACTCTCACTGTACTGATCAGGGAAGGTGCTGCCGCGGCTGATTGTTACTGAAGAACTGATTTTTATACAGCGATTTTTGTGGGGTGTCTCAGCTTGTCTCAGAGACTGCTTCTCTTAATGTTCTATTTCTGATTTTTTGGGGTATTGGATCTGAAGTCCAGAGTGCATCCACTGCAGCTGCATATACGTTTTAATGATATCTGCTCACAGCACATTGAATATCAAGGGGGATCTAAGCCAGTTCATGTTGAATTCATTTAAAGAAACAGCGTTTTTACAATACAAATACCACTTCAGTGTTGGCTGATAAATTCTTTTTCGCAATTTACATCAAGGGGTTAATTAAGCGTTGTTTTTCTCCTGTGGTGACAAAAATAACCTTATTTTTCAAACCCCCAAAAATTACAATTTTCCTGTACCATAATTCACAAGCAAAGGTTAATTACAATTTTTCTCTTGTTGTGTAGCGTAGAAAACACGCAATTGTAACACGCTACAAAGCTAGTAGTTTGTGGCTGCTCAATTCTTTTGTGCAATTTACATCCAGGGGTTAATTAAGCGTTGTTTTTCTGCTGTGGTGACAAAAATAAACCGTCTTTTTCACCGCCAAAAAATACAAATTTCCTGTACCATAATTCACAAGCAAAGGTTAATTACAATTTTTTCTCTTGTTGTGTAGCGTAGAAAACACGCAATTGTAACACGCTACAAAGCTAGTAGTTTGTGGCTGCTCAATTCTTTTGCGCAATTTACATCCAGGGGTTAATTAAGCGTTATTTTTCTGCTGTGGTGACAAAAATAAACCGTCTTTTTCACCGCCAAAAATTACAATTTTCCTGTACCATAATTCACAAGCAAAGGTTAATTACAATTTTTTCTCTTGTTGTGTAGCGTAGAAAATACGCAATTGTAACACGCTACAAAGCTAGTAGTTTCTGGTTGCTCAATTCTTTTGCGCAATTTACATCCAGGGGTTAATTAAGCGTTGTTTTCTGCTGTGGTGACAAAAATAAAACCGTCTTTTTCACGGCCAAAAATTAAAATTTTCCTGTGCCATAATTCACAAGAAAGGTTAATTACAATTTTTCTTTGTTGTGTAGGTAAAAAAAAGCCTTTGTAACCCCCACAAAGCCGTGTTTGGGTTGCTAAAATTGTTTGGCGAATTTTCATCGGGGTTAATTAAGCGTTGTTTGCGTTGTATCAGTAAAAAAAAAAACTTTGGGCATAGTAGATCGGGTTTTCGCCGTTTTCTGGGTATACTGCGCCCCAGCCGAATCTCGCGTCGGACGCGGGATTCAGGTTGGGCAGTGTTCCCCTTTCGGCGGGCCCCCCGTAAAGGGGGGGCATGGGCGAGTGTGGGCGCGGGGAGGCGTTCAGGGGGGGCGCGGCTTGCGTCGAAAACTCCGAGGCTGTACGTGGCGAGTTGGAAAAGCGAGGGCAGTGAGCGTCGGCAGCTCGACAGGCAGACCGGGTTTTTTTTTTTGTCTAATGCTCCGACAGGGAAAGTAAAGCTGGATCGGAAATGGGGGGGAAGAGATCGAAGTCGCGACAAAAATTCTGGGCGCTCCTACGAGCGGGAGTTTGTTCCAAAAAAAATCCCTTTTTTAAGGCGGAAAAACGTGTAGAAAAAGGCTGAACGTAAAAATTTTAAACTATTTAAAAAAAAAAAAAATAATTTCCAGAATCTAGAAACGGCGCAACATCAAAAATTTGTTTTGTAATTCCCGGGGAAATACGTTTAAAATTTCTGAAAACCTATTCTCATTGGTCGGCAAAAACCCAGCCAAATTCAGAATAGGAGCACAGTACCTTTTAAAACCTATGGGGAAGGTTTGGGCCCAATAGAACCCAGGCGGGATAATTCAAAATAAAAAAAAAGACAAAAAAGAGTTGTTGGCGAGCGGGGGGCTTGGCTACCCGGGCCCCAATCAAAATTGGACCCTTTTGTCTAGGGGAAAAGTTTAGACCATCAAAATCCACGGGGGTAATTCAAAATAAGTAAAAAGACAAAAAAAGAGTGTTGGTGACTAGCGGGTGTTGGCACCCCAGCCAATCAGAGCGCGACTTTTTCTCCATTATGTTTGGAGAGATGGGCGATAAAAATTCGGCGCTCGCGCCCCCATAAAGTTTTAATCAAAAAAATGTTTTTTTAAAATTTTAAAAACTTATCAGATAAGGCAAAAACCTTTTTGCCCCCCTACTATTGCCTTGGCAAAGAAAATAAAGAATTAAAACATGATTTTATTGTTTAATTTTTTTTTTTTCTTTCCCCCCCTTTATATTTTTTTATACACTGGGACCTTTGGGAGTGTTATAATTTGATTTGGCCTTTTGTTTTATTTCGATTGCATTAAAAAACCCCTAGGGCGTCGCTCTCTCTCCTTTTGTCCAAAAAAGGCCTCTTTTAATTACCCAAAACCAAAGAGCGCGCTCAGAATTTTTTTTTCCCCCTAGAACTCTATGAAAAAAGTAGCTGCGCTCTGATTGGTGAGTGGCGAGCCCCCCCGCTTAAAAAATCGTTGTTCTGCATTTTACTGTATTTTGAATGTTGCCTTTGAATATGTTGGTCAATTTTTTCCATGGTAAAATGGGCTTTGTCGCTTATTTGTTGGCAATTCCCTAAAATAGGTTATAATGGGAATTGTCGCTCCATTTGTTGGCGGGTTTATGGCGACCAATTGGAATTGCTTAAAAAATTTTAAATTACTGTTTTCCAGCGTTTTTCTCTATTGCAATTCCTATGAGCGCCGGTCTCAGCGACAAAGGTTTTGTTGGGTTTTTTAAAATGTTTTTTTTGTAAAGAAGGGTTCTGCTCTTTATTGATAATGTTTACACTTAAAAAAAAATAGGTTTTTTATTCTTTTCCCCATCCCGCAGGGCCCCTTGAGGCCGAGTTTCGAGGCCCATCTCTCCATGATAAAAGGGGAGAATAGCTGCGCCTGATTGGTGGGTAGCCAAGCCCCGCTGCTCAGCCCAATCAACTTTTTCTGTCTTTTTATGTATTTTGAACTGTCCGCCGTTGATTTTGATTGGGCCAAATTTTTATGGTTTTTTGGACTTTGTGCTCCTATTTGATTTGGGTTAATACTCTTATGGTTGAATGGGCCACTGTCGCTTCCCATTCGATTGGTCCAAATTCTCCATAGGATTAATGGGTCTTTGTCCTCCTATTCTGTTGGCTGGGTTCTGCGACAATGAGAATAGCCTAAAACAAAATTTTAAAATTTCTGATTTTCCCCGGGAATTCCTCTTTTGCAATTCCTATGTAAACGCCGGGGTCTCGGGGACAAACCGGTTTTTGGGTTTTTAATGCTTTTTTTGTAAAAAGGGTTCGGCTCTTTATTGTAAAAGTTTACATTTAATAAAAATATTTTTTGTTTTTAAATTTATCCCCCACGGGTGAGGCCCGAGATTTCAGTGTGCCCCTCTCTCCAAAATATAATGGGGAAGAGTCCGTTGATGGGTGGGTAGAAAAACCCGCAGTCGGCCTTTTGCTTTTTCGTTTTTTACTGATTTTTTAATTATCCCCCCTGGATTTGATTGGTTTAAACTTCTCATGAATAGAAGGGTCTTTGTCGCCCATTTTTGTTTTGGCAATAATTTCCATAGGGCTGGATCGGTCTCGTCGTCCTTTCGATTGGGTGGGAGGTAGCCAAGTCCCGGTAGCTTAACCAACAGCTTTTTCGCATTTTTACTGATTTTGAATATAGCCTTGGATTCTGTTTTTTAAATTCCCCCTGGTTTAATGGTTCACTGCCTTTTGATTGGCGGTTTATGCCGACCAATCAGAAAAGTTTCTGATTTTTTAATTTCTGTATTTTCCCGGCAATTTCCCAATTCCTATTCTGGAAATTTTCATTTGGAAGTGATTTGTTTTATATTTTTTTTTTTTTTTAGGTTTCAGTCTTTTCCCGGAAGTTGAAACCCCTTTTTAAAGGTGATTTTTTTTTTTATCCGACCGACATCTGGAATGATTTTTTGCTGTTCCGCCGTTCGTCGGAATGTTTTTCGGGCAGCTCGACGCCCTAAGTCCCCCACTGCGCCAGTCCCGCACTGTGCCCCACAAATGGCGAGGAGCAGGGAACTTTTGCTGTTGAGTGGCTCCCGGCGGGAACTGGCGCCAGCCGCACTGCGCTGGACCCCCACTGCGCCTAAAAACGGTAGGCGCGGCGGGAATTTACTGCAAGTTGGGTGCCCCCGGCCCCCACATAAATAAGGCGGATTCCCCGGAAAATTTTGGGGGAAAGGTGCGCCTGCCCCCCGGGATTCATAATGCGGCCCCTTTTTTTTTCAGCACAGAAAAAAATTTGTAGATAAATTTATATCGAAGGTTAATTAAGCCTGTTTTTGCTTTTATAGTCGAAAATGCGAGTTTTTAAATGAATACAAATCAATTTTTCCTCCATTTTTGGGCGAATTTATTCCAAGGGTTTAAGCTTCTTGGGGTTCATTTGGAGTAAAAAAAGGGTGTGTATAAGATATCTTCATCAAAGTATCTGTTTAAATTTTTGCAAAAGTATGCAGACAAAGAGGGGCAGGCTCCTCCCTGCGAGTGGCAGAGGGACAAAATTCCAGGCCAGGTGCGCCACAAGGGGGGTCGCAGAGGGGTACCGGTGAGGCCAACTGCCCCTGTCATCTAGCGGCCTGTGTTTTTCGCAACCCCCAAAGGGTCTTGATTGGTTGACTAGGCATTAATTCCTCCCAGTGACTCGCAACCCCAGCCAAGGTCGGTGGGGGAAAGTAGACAAAAACCTTAGTTGGCTGGCCGGGGGGGGGTCAGCGTCCCACTGTCTCAACCCGCCCTCTGTCCCATCGGTTTCCTCAGCCGAGATCTATATGTGGTCGGGGGCAGCGCCCTATTTAGCGAGGATGAACAAAATTTTGGGGGGCTTCGCAGCTTTGGAGGAAGAATGGGGAAATATACCCTGCTTCTTGAGTAGGCAGAAAAATATTGTGTTAGAGTGGATGGGGTCATGTTGTGAGGGGTCAGCTCTGTACCCGACCCGGGGTGAGGACAGCAGTGACATGAAACAAAATGTTTGGGGGCACCGCACTTGGGAGCGGGGGAGGGAAGGGCTTTACATCGTAGGGAAGAGGGCGTCAGCTTGGGTAGCCCCGCGGTGCGCCAGCAAGTGGGTCGTGTGGCGTGAGTCAGCAGGTGTAGCGTGGAGGTCGGGAACCAAGCGGCCAGGGGTAAAAACCCCCCTTCTGTGTCCCAAAAAAGTGCGGGACAGGGGTCAGCGAGGGAAAACGGCATTGTAGTCTCATGCGGAGCGTTGGCGGTTAAAATGTATCGGCGGTGTTTGGCAATTCTTTGCTAAGACACGGGGAGCCGAATATGGGTTTGTAGAAACTTGGGGCAGAAAGTGAAAACGTGGCCCGGGAGCTAAAGTTGGCACCGGCCCTGCGTCAACACATGCAGCGTACATCGGTGGGCCCGGGGGAAAAGTGGTCAGATGTGGGGTCCATCCGCCGCAGCAAACAAAGCAAAAAGAAGCAGGGCCCAGTGGCCGCTCCAAATTTACCGTCAAGGCCCACCCCACTGCAGAAGGGAGTGTTTCCTTTGACATAAATCCGGTCCAGATGTCCCCGTCCTCGCTACTTTGGCCCGCATTATTAGCGAGGGATGCAAAGAGACAACGTTCGTCCAACCTCTTAAGGGGAGAAGCGCCCCTTCTCCCGCCAGTTGTTTGGTGTGCGTCCCCCCTTTCCAAATGGTGGGCTCTGCACCGTTCAGAGAATAATGGCTTGTGCCGAGCCGAGATGGAGAGTTCCAAGCCGTAATTTCTTTTCCAAAAAGGCAGTACCAGCACTTCATAAATATGTAGAACAGAAGGTGGGCCAGTCCTTGAGCTTATCGGTTTATTCCAAGGTGCACGGCAGCGCGGACGTCTGGAGCTGTAACTACGGTCAGGGCCAGTACATATCCTTTACGGCCCACTGGGTGAATGTGCTTCCGGCCCAGGCACACCAACAACTTGGACAGGAGACGCCGCTTTCTCCTCCACGTTGTCAAATGCGGCTCCTGCGCCAATGTCCGCCTCCTCCTCCTCACCACCCCCACCATCTCAGCCTCCACAAGTACTGCTCAATCATACCATATGTGTATGGCACAGCGTGTCAACGCAGTCTACACCTGGGCTTGGCTCGGCAACGAAGTCACACCAGGAGAGAAACTGCTCCGCGTCATGCAGCAAGAAATCGATGTGTGGCTTTCTCCGCGCCAACTGCAAATCGGAACCATGGTGACGGACAATGGGATGATCATGGTGTCCGCGCTGCACCGAGGAGGTATGGTCCATGCGCCCTGCATGGCGCATGTGTTCAATCTGGTTGTGAAAAGGTTCCTGAAGTCTTCCACCGATCTTCAGAAGATTCTGAAAATGGCCAGGAAACGGTGCATGCACTTCATCCATTCCTACAAAGCCAGGAACACCCTCCTCAAGTTGCAGCGGCAGAACGGCCTCCCCCAACACACTCTGATATGCAATGTTTCCACCCGTTGGAATTCCAGCCTGCCCATGTTGGACCGACTGGCCATTAACGATTGTTTGATGATCCAGGCGGACAGGAGTACTCCCCTGTATAACTTTGATGTCAGCCAGTGGCAGCTCATGCGTGACACCTGCCGTTTGTTGAGGCCATTCAAGGAGGCCACATTATTTGTCAGTCGCCAGGACTACGGGATGAATAACGTCATTCCACTGCTTCATGTCCTGGAACAGATGCTGAAAAATCTGTCTGGGCAGGAGACTGGAGACGTGGCGACTACATCTCGCGGCCACATGAGTCCGGTGGGGACTGAAAATGGAGGAGGAGGAGGAGGACATTGGAGCAGAAGCATTGTCTGGTAAAAATGAGTGGATTTTATACCCAGGTGACAAGAGAGGAGGAGCGGGAGCAGCTGGAGGAGGTAGATGGAGATGAGGAAGACGAGGCAGATGACCCGCAAGCACCGTGGCAGTATACGTGGAGATGAAGGCAGGGAGCCCCTCGGAGTCAATTGTGCAGATGGCCCGCAGCATGCTTATTTGCCTGGCTAGTGACAGCCGAATTGTCAGCATCCGGCAGAGGGATGACTTCTGGCTCTCCACCCTATTGGACCCTCGCTACCGGTCCAAAATTGGAGCCTTTTTCCAGCTATTGAGAGGGAGGACAAACTCAAATACTATAGGGAAATCCCCCGTAGTCAGTTGGCCGCTGCCTATGTGCGGCATCGTCCCTCCTCTGACAGGTCTGCCCGGGGGGGGTATTCAGCGCTCACGTACTACAGCCGCGGCTGCTGGGGGAAGGTGGGGGGTAGGAGCAGTACCAGCTCCATCAGCAGCAACCTAAGTCTGGAGTCACTGATGAGCAGCTTCCTTCACCCGCCTAGTGAGGAGGGCAGTCGCCAGCAGCAGCAGCAGGACCTGGAGCAGACCCTGAACCAACAGGTGGGGGCCTACTTGGACAGCACTCTGCCACCCCAGTTAGAAGATCCGCTGGACTACTGGGCAGCCAAACTGGATGTGTGGCCGCAACTTGCCGAGTTTGCAGTGGAGAAGCTGTCCTGCCCGGCCAGTAGTGTGGCATCAGAGCGGGTGTTCAGTGCGGCGAGGGCCATCGTTACCCCAAGGAGAACCCGCTTGTCCACGGGAAATGTGGAACGACTGACCTTTGTCAAGATGAATCAGGCGTGGATCGGCCAGGATTTCCACACACCAATGCCTTAGGCGTCAGACTACATCAGCCATGATGCCTCACCCAAACTGTGAGAAATGAGTCTGGGTTCAAACTACCTGCCTCAGCCACTAATCTGATGCTGTCACCTGCCTGATGCCACACATTTGCTGACAGTTCTGCATCTGCCACCAACCATCTTTGCCACGGACTGGTATTGCCACCCACCTCCACACTCTGTCATTGTGCCACTGTCTGACCTCATGCTGCTGCCGCCGTCACCTCCACTCTCTGTCATTGTGCCACTCTGTGGCCTACTCCTGTTTTTGCCACCTCCAGAATGTCATTGTGCCACTGTCTGACCTCATGCTGCTGCTGTGGCTGCTGCCGTGACCTACACACTGTGTCATTGTCCCACCCTGTGGCCTACTCCTGTTTTTGCCACCTCCAGAATGTGATTGCGCCACTGTCTGACCTCATGCTGCTGTGGCTGATGCCGTGACCTAAACACTGTGTCATTGTGTCACTCTGTGGCCTATTCCTGTTTTTGCCACCTCTAGAATGTCATTGTGCCACTGTCTGACCCCATGCTGCTGCTGTTGATGCCGTCAACTCCACACTGTGTCATTGTGCCACTCTTTGGCCTACTCCTGTTTTTGCCACCTCCAGAATGTCATTGTGCCACTCTCTGACCTCATGCTGCTGTGGCTGCCGCCGCCGTCACCTCCACACTCTGTCACTGATGTTGCCACCTGAGCCCTCAGCTTGTTTTTTTCCAGCTGTCGCTGCCATGACTTTATCAGGCTACATTCCCCCTTCAGTTTTTTGGTCAGTTTTGCCCTCTTAAGTGCCCAGGGAATTTTATAGTGAAGCGATTCAAAGAGCGGCGGCAGTCATGTGCGTGTCATACTAAAACACAACATTGTATGAAGACCAAACCAAGCTCCCTCTGCATATTTAAGCATGGCACAATGTTCTACAGCACCCTGCAGGCTCTGTGCAGCCTGGAAATAGCTGTTTTTTAACGCGATTCCTTCCGAAGTATTTCGGAACGAAGTTATTTTTTGCCGAGAAATTCGGCGAAGTGAACGAATCGAATTTCGGGAAATTCGCCCATATCTACTAGCAGTGTATACGCGCCGCTAGTATTGATAGTCTATGGGCCGGCGAGGTGCCTGCCCCCCGCTCCCGCCCCCGCTCCCGCCCCCGTCCACACAGCATAAACATGTCCTTATTATTATTATCAGAATTATTTTATTTATTTATTTATTTAAAGCACCATTGATTTCAGGACACTGTGAATTCGAGGGGGGTTACATACATAACATGTGTCAAATAAGTACAATGGTGATGATAAATGACTAACAACTGGTACAGATGGAGAGAGGACACTGACCACATACCCTTACAATCTCACCGCCGATTCCAGCAGCCCATCAGCTCACAGCCGATCCCTGCAGCCCATCACCTCACCGCCGATTCCATCAGCCCTCCAGCTCACCGCTGATCCTTGCAGCCCATCAGTTCACCGCCGATCCCAGCTGACCATCAGCTCACCGCTGATCCCACGAACCAGCCCCCGGCAGCCACGCTCACCTCCGATCCATCAGCTGCCCTCTGCGCTTTTCGAATGTGCTTTCAGGAACCAAAGCCCTGGCAATACGTACCCACAGTGTGGAGCGCTTTTGGACAGGTGCCAAAAGCTCACTGCATTATTCCCTATGGACTTTCACTTGCGCAGAACGCAAGAAGAATTGACATGTCAATTCTTAAAGCGGATCCGAAAAGTGCAGTGCAGGAGAGCTCTCAAAAGAGCGCATCGGCGATCTCCCGTGAGAACGGCGATGCACTTTTGCCATTGAAAGCAATGTTAATCACACTAATAATTGTTAGATCCGTTTTGCGGATCCGCTTTGCTGGCGCACAACGGATCCAAAAGCGGATCGGCAAAACGTTGTGTGAACAAGCACTAAGAGGGAATATTATCGTGTGGGTATAGGGACCAGCGGTGCGGACAGTGGGGTGAATGGCACCCTTTGTATTGCCTTACAGGGACGTTGCTAGGGTCCCAAAACATTTGAGCCCTGGGTTATATTTTGCTTAGTAGAGTTGGGTTTCCACAGTATTTTTCTCGCTACATCATGAGCTGCAGCATTTTTTATGCGTATTCCACATAGATTCTGTCCATCACCTCACAGTGAACATCAGACATCAGACATTTTTCAAAACTACTCACCTACAAATGATAGTGTAAAACCCATAAATATTAGTAATTTACTTACCGAATAATACACCTATACATGGAGCAAATATACCATATGTATGATTATTACTAAAGAAAATCCTACAATACCAAGATCCAATAATATTACTACTTAAGGACCAAATAATACTGCTACACCATGACCAAATGCAACCACCACATGTGACTACTAGCTGTATGCAGGTGCTCTGCAGACATATATCACCACCATACAATGACCATATAGTGGAAGATACCTGTTTTATGCATACTGTATGCAGACTCTGCACACATAAGTGATTACACTACAGTTACCTAAAGTGACTCACAGGTGACGTCTCTCCTCTGATTAGAGTCCGTTCGTTTGATTTTTCTTATCCATCTGGCCCAGACTGCCATGATGACTTTTCCTGGCCAGGACTCATCTCTGCAGAAATTACCACACAAATATTTTATAATCCTCACTTTTCCATCACTTATATACCTACCTACCACCTGGGTGAGGGGGTGTTTACAGGTCGCCGTACTAGCTCAGAGCATCTGCCTTGGAGGCTGGTTATTCCCCCCGGTGGGCCCTGAGTACCAGCCCCTGTCTGAGGCACAGCTACATGGGCTGCAGCGGTCGTATATGCAACCAGACCCCTGAGCCTTACCTACTGAATGCATCTGTAAAATTACTGAGTGGACCTATTTACATGTATTCTGAGGATACCTATATACAAATCTACTTTGGGAGGTCTATATACTTAACTTTCTACGGGCATGTATAGCTACCTAATGGGGGCCTATTTATTTCCATGCCACTTATCTAAATTTATCATTTCTAATTTTTAGGGTGTAACATACCTAAAAAGAGCATCTACCCAAGTGCCTGTCTACTCTATGGGGTGTGGACCTAGCTACTGGTGGCACAAATGGGGGCCCTATAATTGGCTGTGGGTACTTTATGCTGTTTGGAGTAAAATTACTGTGTGAAGCACCAAAGAGGGCACTATTACTATGGATGGGGAGTTTGTACAGAGGTGGGAATTAATAGGGAAGTCTGGAAAAGAGAGGAGTCTAAGATGTTTTTGTGGTAAATTCTCCAGGGACGACTAGTTGCCAGGAGAAGACGTCATTGCATTCTGTATCAGATGAAGAAAAAAAGGATAAGGGAATGACTCAGAGAAAATGTAATGGAGGTTTGGACCAGATGGAGGAGGTTTGGACCAGATGGAGAAGAAAAGGAGAAGAGAACAATTCCCATCAGATAAGACATATCCTATGAGTCCCTGATGTCAGGGGTTATTTTACTTCTGTGTTGGATCAGTGTTGTATTCACATACATGTAATGTGACCTGAGCTGGTGTCTGACCACTATGTGGTCTTTAAATGGCGTGTTTTAGGTTATATGGGCGAGGTGCCTGACCAAGGGACATTTTGTAAGCGGGTATTGTATGTGGGCTGGTGGGGGTTTACATCTTCCTACCTAATGGGGGTTTATATAGGAAAGCATGGTGACACCCCATCCCCACAGCAGCCCACTTTCCTATGATAGGAAAGCCAGGTGCTTGCTGTAGGGGATGTGGAGTCACCCATTGTTCCTATATATGCCCCCATTAGTTAGGGAGGTATATAGACCCCCCAATAGGTAGGAATACAGGTCTCTTCATTCGGGAGGTATGAATATAGCCCCTTGGTAGGTATATAAGTCCTAATAGTAGGTAGGTAGGAATATAGGTATGTCAAGTTGGAAAAAACATCAAAAGTCTGTTTCATCATTATATTCTTATTAAGCTCATCAGATAGTTTGTTTAAACTGCTTTTACTGCTATACATCCATATCGAACTATCAGATATCTCTCACCCAGCTTTCCTTGAGACAGATGCATTGCCTGTTAGAAGCAAGAAAGTCAAGGCCTTCCTCCTTCCCCCAGATGATACAGAGCGCTTCGGAATGTGTCATATCAGCTAATGCTTCATACGTACATGCAAATTATAACTTGTCACTTAGCGACCACCAATTAACCAATCATGTAGTTATAAAATAGTCATGTGATTGAAAAGTTCTATTGGAATGTAATTTACTGTGATTAAACTTCAGATTACATGCCCGAAACGGAAGGTGTCGGTTGTGTTTCTCAAGCTCTGGCTGCTGGCAGCAATAATAATAATATAATTCGGAGGAGGTATTTAATTGGATAAGGAGTGGATAAAAGATAGATTCCACACCTATTATAACCATTCTCACAGGTATCCTTGGTAGATAGCCCCCCTTAGTACATAGAAAGGTTTGCATGGCCTCCTGTTGGTAGTTTCTATAGTCCCCCACAGTAGAAAGGTAGGTATAGTATGTAAGTAGATACACAGGGGCCCCTGTTGCTAGATATACAGCCACTTTCAGTAGCTAGGGAAGTATATAGGTAGGTTAACAGGTCGGTTTGGTAGGTAGGTATATATACTATCCCTGTAGACAGGTAGGTATATAAGTCCCCTAGAAGGTTGTAGAATATATAGATGTTTCCCAGCAGGATATGGGGACCCCGGATAGGCAGATAAAGATGTCCTTCAGTAGGTTATAGGCCCCCCCGAGTATGGAGGTAGATATAGCTGTCTTCCAGTAGGTAATAGGTCCCCTCATTATATATGCATCTATAACTGCCCCCCCAGTAGGTAATAGGTCCCTCCAGTATATAGGTAGATATAGATGACTCCTTTAAGTAATTGGTCCCCCCAGTATGTAGGTAGATGTAGTTGCTCCCCTGTAGGTAAATGGTCCCCCCAGTATGTACAGTAGGTAGACATAGTTGTCCCCCTATATGTAGGTAATAGGTCCCTCAGTATATACAGTAGTTATAGATGTCCTCAGTAGGTACTAGAGCCCCCCAGTATAAATGAAGATATAGTTGCACACCAGTAAGTAATACGCACCTCCACAGTATAAATGTAAATATAATTGTCCCCCAGTAGGTAATAGGGTCACCGTAGACTTAGCTGCACCCAGTAGGTAATAGGGTCCCCCTAGGATATATGTAGATATAGATGCTCCCAGTAGGTAATAGGGTCCCCCAGTAGGTAATACCCCCCAGTAGGTAATAGTGCCCCTAGTATACATGTTGATATAGCTGTCCTTCTGTAAGTAGGGAATAGGGCTCCCCAGTATAAATGTGAATATAGTTATGCCTAGTAGGTAATAACCCCCCAGTAGGTAATAGGGCTCCCCAGTATATATGTAAATAAAGTAGTTCCCCCGGTAGGTAATAGTCCCCCCAGTAGGTAATAGCACCCTGCTCCATAGAAGCCTTCAAGTGTATGCGGGTCCAGAGGCCACGAATACAGTTGAAAACATCGCTCATGCTCCGGGCCCATGGCAGCGCCGGAAGACGTCGAAGGACTGGCTAATGACGCCCCTATTGCCCTTTCTATATGCAATTATAATACCAGCAACCACCCCTACTTATTTGATGTGCAGTTTTTTATCATTCATTTGTTCCCCTAGTGGAGGATTGTGTAAGCTTCTGCTCATTAGTTATCTGCACCTGTCATATCTTTCAAAAGTAGCACAGGAGCTTGTGTTGCCTCCTACTGAGTTCAGTCTATTGTGCAGCCATTGAGCTGTAAGCATGGCCTTGTGGATATTTCTGTAAACGAACAACCTTGACGTGGTTTGATAACTTGTGAATATAGTGGCCACTGTATCAATACCTCATATTGATATTTTTCCAGTATGTCATTTTTTGCCCTAAATACTGGGGAGCAGATGGTGTCAGTATTTTGTGTTGGACTCCCAAAATGTGCTGGGCAGCCCGCCCAACTGAATAGTAGAGGCGTCCTAGATTGTAAGCCAGCATGGTACACCACACATATCTGTATAAATGGCACCTTTTGTATTTCCTTATCTATATACGCAATTATAATACCAGAAACCACCCCCTCAGACATAGAAGGCATGTGAGTGGTTGTCTTATTGGTATTTTTGGATTTGTGCAGTCTTCCCATGTATGATACTGTTAATTTTTTGCATACTGTTGTTAACTGGTACTTATTTAATGTGCAATTTTTTATCATTCAGGTTGATCTTGTTTAGGAAGTGAGCTTGCAAAATCATCTGCTGAGAGGAAAGAATTGAAGGTGTGTAGTCTCTTTTGTAAGATACTGTACATAAATAAAAAAAAATATCAGTACAGAGGTACTGTTCCAATTGAAACATAAGAAAGTAATGAATCCATATTTATCACCCTTAACCAATGAAGTCAAGAAGAACAGTGCATGATAAAATGTGTGGAACCCTTATTCTCACAAAGAGATCCTGTAAAAGGAAAATGGATAGGTATGGCTTTAAACCAAGGAGAATCCCTAATCTGCATTTCTAATCTCTCCCCTTGTGGGGACCCCGCCCCAAGAAGTGTGACCCCACAAATCTAAACCTAGTATGCCCTAATAAAATCCCTAAGGTATAGATATCAAGTTATGAACCATTACATGTTTCATCCATCCTATCTTGGACTCCCCAGTGGGCACAGGAAAAAGAATATTGGGCATAAATAAATACAAAGTATACAGGAGCATACAAGACTGGTAATGGCTAAAGTGAGGCTAGTGTACCTGACCACATCAACAAACAATGGTGTGAAAACCATTTTTCTATAATCCTCCAATTATCTATGATATTTTTTTGCTTTGGATTTTGAAATCCAGGGAATAGTCAAATAAGTGGAGTCACATTAGGTGCAGTCTAAATACATTAGTGGCATAGGTACATAAGCAGAAACAACATTGGACCACCTATAACGGTCACCAAAACCTGGAGGAAGCAAACTCAAATATGGCAGTTTGGGTTCAAATTACCCGGATGGATATGTGCACTATACATAAACAAACAAATGTTCTGTTTCACCTCAAGATTTTATGTGGAAAGGTAAAGCCATTCTAGTCTGGACGGGTGATAGTCTGGACTATCTAAAGTACAGTATCTCTTTAATAAAACACAGCCCTAAAAGGATAGCATAACATCCATAATTGGGAAGACATAGATCACTAGCAAAGCTATATCTAACATATAACAGGATTCTTTTGCTGCCACATCAAAAATACATTTACACAAAGAAGGATCTAATGTGCCAGTGGAAGGAATAACATGAACAGTTTGAAGGATATAACCAATTAAACCAAAATGCAAATGCCCTAAAAAACCCCCTTGAGTTGTAAGAAGATGCTCCTGAAGCAGGTATGTTAAGACAGACATGAATTATGAGTGACAAACAGCTGCATGGAATATTACTCATTCAATGTGTCAAATAAATTGCTGTTCGTACCTCTTTTCTCTGGTGCTTATGTATGGGTGTCAGATGTAAAATTCTAGATGTCTATGTAGACTGCACTCTTTACATGCTACATGTGCAATAAAGTTTAACTGAAAGAAAACATTATGTTATAGAACACATGAGGCCATTGTTAACTTATCACGGTACCATTATCATCTAAATGATTCCCCGCAGGTAAGATACGTTTAGAGTTACAGTAACACAGCAGCTTTTAATATTTATGTTGTCTTCTATATCGGCAATATAGTTTGCAAATCTGTACATAAAATGAAATGCATTTACATTAGTCCTTGTCCCCGATGGTGCTCACAATCTAATTTGCTTATCTCAGACTTCCACACACACTCGGATGAATATCATATAAAGTCAATTAACCTAAGCAGCAGGATTCTAGGGTATGAGATAAAATTGGAGCAACTAGACATAACCTATGCAAGCATGATGAAAGTTTTCAAATGTCATGCATTGGGTATTGCTGAAACCAACCAGCAAAATTAAAGATACAGTAATATGTCAATTATACCATAATAGAAATATCTATTTTCATTTTGGTATAATTGACATATTAGTGTATTTTTGTTCTGCAGATTTTTCTCATTTTTCCATTGTTTAAGCTTTGTTACAGCTGTTAATTGCTGGGTAAGCTGTAAGTTTTATTGGTGAAATTTGAGTAATAAATATCAAATAGATAATTAGATCCTTTTAATATTCGATCTTCCTGAGAGGAAGGATGACCAAAGGAACACAATTCTGGCATTAAGGTTTTTTTTTCTTTTTTTTTTTTTTTTTATGTTGTTTACTGTGCAGGATAAATAACCAATCAGTAAAAAGGATATTCTTAGAATTTTTTATATTTCATTTTTTCATTTATGTTTTTTTTTCCTTTTTTTTCAAATTTAGTCGGCCTATGGGACTTGGATACACTTGATCGTTATGACAATATACTGCAATACTTTTGTCTGGCAGTATGATCTGGCATGGTGTAATAGAGGCTCAGTCATGGCAGACCTCAGGGCCTTCATTAGGCCCCTACCTGCTATGACAACCATATGGCACCCCACTGCACATACAGCTAAGTGGTTCAATAGCCAGGACCAGAGTTATCTCCGACCCTGGTCACTGACAGCAAGTGTAAACTGTAATCAGACTCAGGAAGTCGGTGAAACCCCCGATGGGCCTTGAGCTCTGGTGGGTTGCCAGAAGTACCGCTTCCACCACATGGGAGCCTGACTGCCATATTCTGCCTCAGAACGTTCGGGTCCTGTGTCCTGAGAATTCAGAGGCAGGGCCCGAGGGTGCAATTGTTAGTGCCCTTGACCCTCGGCACTGCGCGGTCTCTCTGCTCTGCCATTCAGTCTGGTAAGCCTGAGGTCTTAGGCCATGCACCTAGCAATTGTTTTAACCTCTAGTACTGACATAGGCAGCGTGATAACGGCGCATCATCGCGCCGCCTATGTCGGGCTTCACTGGAAACCCGTCTGCCGCTCATTGCATCAGGGGAACGGGAGAGAGGCAATTTTTTTTTTCATTTCTATGAGTAGGGAACCTATGTACCTTTATCCTACCTAACTTGGGCCCACGTCTTACTTACTAAAGACCAATTTGCCTAATATACAACTAATACCATACTATACACCACCCTAACTCTATTGTGCTAATAAAACTTAAAGGGAACCTGTCACATAGGTTGTGCCCCCCTTGCTGAGGGCAGCACAAGCTAGTGTCAGATCTGCTGTTCCCAGCACTGTGCCCCTTATTCTGTAAGATGCAGCAGTTTTAGAGCATTTACCAGTCAAATCTTATTCATGAGCAGGTGTTAGCTTTGCCCACCAAAGGCTAGCTCCACCTATTGACAGTTATTCACATGTTTCTACCTATTCAAAGTAATAGTTTTTCAGTTGAGGTGGGCGGGGCTAGTCTCAGGTGGGCGGGGTTTGAAAAAAACTGACACTCTGAATGAGCTTATGTTCACACGGTGTATTTGCAGGGCGTAATTACGCCCCGCAATTACGCCCTGTGGACGGGGGCGGGTGGCCGGCACCTCGCCGGCCCATAGACATTCATTATCAGCGGCGCGTATACGCCGCTGGTAATTCACATGTCACTTATCTCCCCCCTCGGTGTATTCACTGAGCAGGGAGAGGAAACGTAATCCATAGTTCTCTATGAGAACTGTGGATTACTGTAATGACTGGGACGTATTCCAGCCGTAATTTACGCACTCCGACGCGTAATTACGGACTGAAATACGTCCAATTTTAAGCCGTGTGAACATAGCCTGACTCTTCGAATGACTCTTCTGGCTGAAAACTGCAGATTTGAGCATTAAATACATGAAAACTACAGCATCTTACAGAATAAGGGACACAGCACTGGAAACAGCATGCCTGACACTACCTTGTTCTGTCCTCAGCCAGGTGGGCAAAAACTATGTGACAGGTTCTCTTTAACTTTTATTTCTGAAAGATTACTACCTAATAAAGTGTATTAAAATAGATTGGCTTTACCACCTAAAGTGGCATCTTTAGGGGTTAACAGGCAATAAGCTCTTCCTACTTACAGCCTACCTGTGTCCCACCATCTACCTTCAGCTTACCTAACTGGGGCCCACTCCCTACCTATAGCCTACCTAATTGAGGCCCACCAACACCTACCTATAACCTACCTAGCCGGGGCCCACTCCCTACCTACAGCCTACCTAACTGAAGCCCTACTTAATGCATACCTTACTGTGGCCCACCACCTACCTACAGCTTACCTAACTGGGGCCCACCACCTACCTACAGCCTACCTAACTGGGGTCATAGCTACCTATAAAATATCTAATAGAGGCCTACCCCTTACCTACAGCCTCCCTAACTGTGGCCCACCACCTACCTACAGCTTACCTAACTGAGGCCCACCACCTACCTACATGGGGCACACAGACCTACAACCTACCTAACTGGGGACCACTATCACCTACCTACAGCTTACCTAACTGGGGCACATATAATGTGCAGCCTACCAAACTGGGGCCCACCACCACCTACCTACAGCTTATCTAACTGGAACCCGCCATATACCTACATGGGGCCCACCTGTTTTCTGGCTAAAGCATGAAGACAAAAATCAGATAGGCTCACCCTTGTTGAGGTAGTTGTCACACCTGGTTTCCTCTAATGATCCTCGTTGTTCCTTACTGCACAGACATGGTTATCCACGGCTTCAGGATTGGTGGGTAATCCAAATGTAATGTTAGAAATTCCAGCAGTTAGAAGGAAACTAATTATTTCTTTATAGAATCATGCTAGTACAGAGGGTAAAATTTTACACTCTGCACTAGCATGATTCAATAAAGGAATCATTTTTTTCCTTCTAACTGCTGGAATTTCTAGTATTTTCAGCCTACCTAACTGGAGACCACCATCACCCACCTATAGCCTATCTAGCTGGGGCCCACCACCTACCTAAAGCCTACCTAACTGGGGCCCACCACCTACCTACTGCTTACCTATCTGGGGCCCACAATCTACCTACATGGGGCCAGCCAACCTATGTGGGTCCACCATCACCTACCTGAGGCCCACCAGCACCTACCTACATGGGGCTTACCATCACCTACCTACAGCCTACCTAACTGGGGCACACCATTGTCTACCTTACTGGGGCCTACTTATCTACATGGGGGTTAAGTACCTAGCTATCTGTGGCCAACTACTACCTACCTACTTGGGGCCTACCTATTTACCTACCTTGGGCTTACCCACCAACCTGTCGGGGCCTGGCCTATCTATCTAGGGCCTAACAACTTATTCAACGGGGGTTGATATGGATATAAATTCTTTCAGAAATTCTGTAGTTCTATACAAGTGATTACAAGTTTGCAGTTTTTAAATGAACAGGCAAGATGGCTGACGAGCAGTTCTGTAAACAGTTCCTTCCATTACAATTCATTTTTTTCCTTCTATTTATCACCTTCTCCCAACCTTTATTTTCCATGTCTCTTCTTCTGTGCCCTTGCTTGATTATTGTAAAACCCAGCTTTTCGCTGACTTCATGTCTTCATAAGTATAAACATTGCTACTTGTTTTTTAGCTTTTACAAGGCCATATTCTGAATGCAGAGTTTTAGACTTTAGACTGTAGAATCTAGATAAAATGTCTGTCATGCGTAGCACTAACCAAGACTTACATGTAATAAAAGGTGTGTTCTTATTAATAACTAACTGCTGAAATGTGATAATTAATGAGGGGATTGTTATAATAATAAATAATAATGAAAAGTTGTTGCTTAAAAGTTGATTATATTGTCTTACCCAATAAAGATATTCTATCTATTTTGCATATGATACTCCTACAAACAAAGCTTATAAAAACTCATGCACAACGTTTTAATAAACAAGAAAGGCTGTACTGACATGTTGTAAATGTCTCTTGTTCTTTCGACAATGTATGTGCACATACATTCTTGGGTTAATTTTTTATTTTGGATACCGCATCTGGGGCCTTGAGTACCTACCTGGTTATATGATTCTGAGTGGTACAGATCATAGCTGCTGCACAATCTCCAGTGGGTAAGTCATCTCTTCGAAGATATTTGTGTGTAAATTCTGCAGGGTCGAGTGTTGGCCGGGAGAAGTCATCATGGTGGTCTGGACTGGATGGAGAAGAGAAGGGAAAAAGAACGACTCATGAGAGAAGAGAATGACTTATCAGATAAGGCGTCTTCTGTGAGTCTCTGTATGTCACATAATCTCCAAAAAATTGGGAATCTCACAAGAGAACAGAGAGTGACTTTTGATCACTATATTTACTATTTTGCCGTAGGCAAACTTAAACTCTATCAGTTCTCTATCTGTTAAACACTAAAACGTAACTTTTATTATATATAACTCTTAACCTCTATACACACTATTTAAAAACCTGATTTCTAACCTCATCATTTAACCCTTTTTTGCTTCTGAAAGAGGGAATAACTCCCTTTCTATTACCAAGTCTGGTGGAGCACCACCTATTAACAGGAGAGCCTTATATCTATAGCAAATTACTAACTCCAGTAAGGGATCCCAAGCCTACTACTTGGGCAATTCTCCCTAATCTCATGGACACAGCACAAATAAGGCCCCCCTTGTGACACCCCTGCAGCAGGTGACACTTGTAGACAGAGGTGAGAAATCACAATTTAAAACGTCATATCTGACCTCCCCGACATGTTTCACCAGCTAACCTGGCTTCATCAGGGCTTAGAGGTCCGATCATATGTGGTCTGAGCTCACTTCCTTTTATATCATGTTAGGTAAACACCAAGTTCAGGTGCTCACCAATTAGCTGGCGAAACATGTCGGGGAGGTCAGATATGACGTTTTAAATTGTGATCTCTCCCCTCTGTCTACAAGTGTCACCTGCTGCAGACGGTGTCACAAGGGGGGCCTTATTTGTTCTGTGTCCATGAGATTAGGGACGATTGCCCAAGTAGTTGGCTTGGGATCCCTTACTGAAGCTAGTACTTTGCTATAGATATAAGGCTCTCCTGTTAATAGGTGGGGTTCCACCAGACTTGATGATAGAAAGGGAGTTATTCCCTCTTTCAGAAGCAAAAAAGGGTTAAATGATGAGCTTAGAGATCAGGTTTTTAAATAGTGTGTATATAGGTTAAGAGTTATATATAATAAAAGTTACGTTTTATTGTTTAGTGTTTTTTAGTGTTAGTGTTTAACAGATAGAGAACTGATAGAGTTTAAGTTTGCCTACGGCAAAATAGTAAATATAGTGATCTCTGTATGTCAGGGGTTATTTTGCTTCTATTTTGGATTTTGCTGTATTCATTGTCATGTGATGGTGACCTGAGCTGGTGTCTGACTATTTTGTGGTCTCTACATGGCGGTGTTGTAGGTTATATGACGCTTGTATAGTGGCATTGTAGACTTGTCTCTGATTGTAAAAGTGAGTGCACACCTGTCCCTAACCTTGTGATTAGGGTTTTCACTTTTACTTTCTTGCTTGTGTTTATAGTGTTTATTTTAGAAAGTGGCAGAGTACATGACCAAGAAAAACTTGGAAGTTGATATTGTATGTGGACTGGTGAGGGGAGCAGATTGTATATGTGGGCTGGTGGGGATGGAGGAGGATATGGATGAAACTGCTTAGCCACGTGTCTATGATATATTAGACGGGATATATTAGACTGTGAAAAGTGTGTGAGAAAGACAGACGTGTGAGACTGATGTGTGAGACAGACAGATGCGTTACTCATACTGCAGAATACAGAATGGTAGGTGGTAAAATGCACATATTTATGTCTGAGAGACCTAAAAATTAACAGGTAATATTTTCATGTGCAGTTCCTGTAAGGTGGGCCAGGTGGGCCCACCCAAAGCCCTCCATTCTAACACTGGCTGTAAATAACACCCAACATCTGCCAGAATGGAGTGTAGTCAGCTCCTAAGCCCAAT
>JAODAL010008849.1:0-114635 GCA_025379985.1 Phyllomedusa bahiana | reverse complement strand
CCCCCCTGTATCGGGGACCCCTGTATCAGAGCCCCCCTTGTACCAGGGCCCCCCTGTAGTCACAGCCCCCCCCCTGTAGCCGGGCCCCCTGTATCAGAGCCCCCCCTTGTAGCCGGGAAAACCCCCGAGAAAAAAAAAACAAAACAAAAAACAAAAACCACCACTACCGGCTCTTTTCCCCGCTCCTGGCGGCCCCCGGCCCCCAGCCCCCCGCCGGCTCCTGCCCCCCATAGGCCGCGGTGAAGGACGCACGGCCCGCCTACTCGCAGTGGGCCGGGCGCCCGGCGGGCTGAAGCCAAAGCCTTCAGCCGCCAGAATCAGCGAGCGGAGCGCAGCGCTAGTTGCGTGTGCTCCGCGAACCGCGCAGCCCCGGAGTGGGGAAATTATCCCCAACCCCCGGGGGAGGGCCCTCTGGGCCCGGGCGCGCCCGGGGGTGTCAGGGACCGGACCCGCGGACCGGCCCCGGGGACGGCGGACTGCCTCCGGGCCCCCCACGGCTCGGGGGGGCCCCCGGGGGGTTTCCCCGGTCCCCCGGGGGCCCAGTCCGAGCCGGGCTTTTGCTTACAGAGAAAGGATGCGGGGCTCCTGATAAGTCCTGCACTTTTCATGTTTTTACAAACTTTTTTGTAAAAACTTTTATATCGAAATTTGATTAAAGAAAATGAAAATTTTGAGGTTTTGGTCATTGCTAAATGGGTTTTTATACTTCCTCATGGGGCGGAATATAAAACAAAAAAATGGCATATGAAAGCCTTCACAAGGTTTCACTGCCTTTTAAACCCGATCGAAATCCCGGATTTTGCCTGGGGGCTCTGACGAGTGAAAACGGTGCACGGAAAACCCACTACAAAGCCCCTTAGCGACCCTGGTACGTACCATTAGGGAACTTGGCCATTTTCTGACTAGACGCCCATAACATCTATATAAAAAAATCTGAATTTTCTTTTCACAAACAGAAAAAAGGACATAGAAAACCTCTGAAACTTCCATTTCTGCATATTTGCTCAGGGTTTTGTTAAAGTAATAAAATTTATAGTCTAATCAGGGGTCCCAAAATTTTTTTGACCGGGGGCCAGTTCACGGTCCCTCAGACCATTGGAGGGCCCAATTAAAATTTTTATAAAAAATTTTACTTTGTGGGTTTTACAATACGGCGATACCCCAATTTTTAATTTTTCATGTTGAAGCCTTTTTTTAAAAAAAGAAAGTTTTTTTTTGTGAAAAAAATATTTATGCATTACTGTCTTTTGATAGTCATAACATTTTATTTTTCTGTATCGACTGGTAAGGGCTTTTTTTTTTTGCGGGATACCCCCCTTTTTCTTGGTGTCACTTGCATTTATAGGCTTTTTGATTGCTTTTTATTCCATTTTACGTGCTTAGGGATGAACAAAAATCACAATTCTGTGACTTTTTTTTACGGCATTCACCGTGCGGGTTAAATAACATGACAGATTTATAGGGCAGGTTGTTACGCACGTGGCGATACCAAATATGCATACATTTTTTAAAAATCTTTTTTGGGCAATGGGCATTTGCAAAGGGGAAAAGGACGTGTTTTTTATTTTATTTTTCGTGTTTCACTTTTTTTTTTATTTTTTTTTTTTTTTTTATTTACCCACAGGGATTTGTATCGTATATCAGCTTGCTGGTCACTCACCATGACAACATTTGTAGAATTCCATTGCTGACACATTTGTTAAGTTTCCCAAAGCTCTCCCAGATGGCAAGTCTTCTGACAGTAATCGGGGAGGGGGGCCAGGAATAGATCACCTGCAGCCCGGACAACTTGTCACCGGGGAAAACTGTGGAATCTAAAAACAAATGTGTCCGACTTGGGAGCTCTACAAAACGTCTTCACCCAGCTTTTCCAGACACTTGAAAAGCTAAGCAAGCAACAGGGACGGGGGAACACATTACAACCATAATAATTTTAGAGCTTCAAAAAAATGGTTACCTCTGTCCCCCCAATTCCCTGTCTCCCCTTCCACCCGGCTCCTGCCCGACACTCCTTCTTCGCCTCACAAGGGGCTCCTCTGCACACCAGGGGGGGGGGCTCCTGCCCGGCCTTACGGGGGGCCGCCCTGACCAGCAAGGGGGGGGGGGGGCTTGTGCCCCCGCCTCAAAAGGGCTCCTGCCTGACAACAGGGGGGGGGGCTCCTCCCTGCCTCCAAAAGGGGGTCCTGCCTGACACAGCAGGGGGGGGGGGCTTCTACCCTGCCTCACGAGGGGGGTCCTGCCCTGACACAGCAGGGGGGGGGGGCTCCAGCCCTGCCACACAAGGGGGCTCTTGCCCTGACACAGCTGGGGGGGGTCCTGCCCTGCCTCACAAGGGGGCTTTGCCCCCGATGCAGCAGGGGGTGGGGGGCTCCTGCCTTGCCTCACAAGGGGGCTCCTGCACTGACGCAGCTGGGGGGCTCCTGCCCCGGGCCCCACAAGGGGACTCTTGTCCTGATGCAGTGGGGTGGGGGGGCTCCTTCCCTGCCTCAAAGGGGCTCCTGCCCTGACACAGCTGGGGGGGCTCCTGCCCTGCCTCAAACATTGTCCTGTGACAGGCGGGGGGGGGGGCTCCTTCCCTGCTCACAAGGGGGCCCCCCTGCACCTGCACACAGCTGGGGGGCTCCTGCCCTGATCACAAGGGGAGGGGGGCTCCTGCCCTGACACAAACTGGGGGGGCTCCTGCCCTGCCTCAGGGGGGGCTCCTGCCCTGAACAGCAGGGGGGAGGGGGGATGGGCTCCTGCCCTGACTCACAAGGGGGGCTCCTGCCCTGACACAGCTGGGGGGGGGATGGGCTCCTGCCCTGACACAGCTGTGGGGGCTCCTGCCCTGCCTCATAAGGGGGCTCCTGCCCTGAAACAGCGGGGGGGGGGGGGGGTGGGCTCCTGCCCTAACACAGCTGGGGGGCTCCTGCCTGACTCACAAGGGGAGGGGGGCTCCTGCCCTGACACAGCTGGGGGGGCTCCTGCCCTGACTCACAAGGGGGCTCCTGCCCTGACACAGCTGGGGGGGGGGTAAATGGGCTCCGCCCCTAAAACAGCTTGGGGGGGGGGGGCTCAGCCCTGACCCCAAAGGGGGGGGGGCTTCTGCCTGACTCCAAGGGGAGGGGGGCTCCTGCCCTGACTCACAAGGGGGCTCTTGCCCTGACACAGCTGGGGGGGCTCCTGCCCTGACTCACAAGGGGAGGGGGGCTCCTGCCCTGGGCATTCGGAGGGGGGGTTTTTTCTGCCTTGCCTCTCCTGTGGCGGGGAAAGCTGTGTGGGGGGGTGGGGTGGGGCGGGCTCTCTGCAGAGGAGGGAGGTGGCCCGAGTGACGGAGGGCGGACACTCCACCACTCACTCACAGGTACCTCCCATAGAAATTTTAAGTGTCCGCCTCAGGCACCCCCCCGTCCTTGCAGAGTGCCCGCCCCCACACCATTCCACATAAACTGGTCCTAACGTTGCGCTGCTCGTGATGTCCTCACTCACCCCCACGGCAAACCCCCCATAGTATGGGTGCAGTGTCCCCCTCCATCACTCACTTACAGGGGCTAGTTTAGCTAGTGATTTTAGCAGGTCTTTGTGGACTGCGGCTGTGCCGCTGCCGCCACAGCCGGTGCCTTACTGCACATCACCTCAACATTGGCGCTGGGCGGCGGCGGCAGGCCGGATAAAAGTCCTTGGTGGGCCGCATGCGGCCCGCAGGCTGTAGTTTGAGGACCCCTGGTCTAATAGTTACAAACCATTAGACTATAAAGGGCAACCGTAATGCTGATGTGGCTCTCAGTAAAAGTGAGTTTGCATCTCTGTTCTAAGGTATGCCTTTCTAGCACTGGTGATTAGGGTAAACCCATTGCACAAAAAGAAAGCAAATGGAATTTTGGGGTTGATGGTAGTTCCAGTTTTGCAAAAAAATGATACTAAAAATGAATGTGTTTTTTCATGCCTTTTTTGAATAAAAATTGCAGCGGGCATTAGCCAAGTACTGTTTTTTTTTATTTTTTCTTTTGTAACATTTTTCTTGCTCTTTATGTGCATTTTCTGGGTCAAAACACAGCATGCCGTAGGTATAGCATTACTCTGGGCAGTAGATTTTTTTATCCAAATTTTTTTTTTTTTTTTTTCTCTTTTTCCTACACCAAAAAAGAATGTGTGCAAAGGCGTTGCGTTTTTCAATTTTTTTTTATATCAGCTTTTTTAAAAGGTGTATTTCCACACTGAAAATCTTTGTAATAAGTCACACGATTTGTAATAGAGAAAACTGCACCAAAAAAAAAAATGCATGTTTAATATATTTTTTTGAAAAAAATACTACTAAAGATGCATGAAAAAACAACTGAAGACTAAAGAAAGCATGTAGTTTTTCAAGCTTTTCCCTTTTTCAGTTGACCCAAAAAAATGCTGTGAAAGGTCCCTAAATTAGTTACTTTAGCTGCTTAAATAAACATCTCATATACTCCTGTTGCATCTAAATATTTATGCGGTTCATTGATAAAAACACAAAGCATGCAAAACATGTCTTCATTAGAGTATGTACACACAGGGGTTTTTTATGCTTTTTTGGGGGTGGGTTAGGTGCTTAATCTGCCCCACAAAAAGTGTCAAACATGATAGTAAAATGTCTGCCACTGATTACAGTGTAAAATCAGCAATGTCATTCAGATGCCACTTATTTTACTCGAGTTTTTTCGCTGCATACTGCGATTGCTGACAAAGAATTGACTTTTCAATTCTTTGAGGTGTTTTACATGCTGACAGTACTTAAGTATAGGAGGCAGAAAATCTCAGACATTGAGCTTTGTTTCCCGTTTTGGGGAAATTTTTCCGAATTTTGCAAGTGGGGAAATTTTTAAAACAAGGCAACAACACTTTTTCGGCACTGACACTTTCAGCATCAAAAACCCCCATTTTAAATGAACCTACCCAAAAATTGGTTTTTTTTTTTTCCTCGCACCCAATCTTGCGGTTTCGTATAAATGGTTTACTAAAAAACACAACCCAAATTATCAGCACCCACTCTACTAACACTAAAAAACAGTCAAAAAGGAACGTGGGGAATTATTGGAAAAACTTTTTCCGGGCTACTTTAAAATACATAAAAATTTGAGGTTTTTAGTGTACATTTTTATCAAAACTGTAATAAGCCCACCTGCCGTCGACAACGCAACCTCAATACAGATAGGAAGCTACTCCTAAATGTTACCTCTTTGGAGCCCGTTTAAACCCAAACATTTTTGGGAAAAGAAGATTCCCGCTACAAGCTAC
The DNA here is from genome assembly GCA_025379985.1 of Phyllomedusa bahiana. Lineage (NCBI taxonomy): Eukaryota > Metazoa > Chordata > Amphibia > Anura > Hylidae > Phyllomedusa > Phyllomedusa bahiana. The sequence goes on along the minus strand of JAODAL010008849.1, from coordinate 109,391 downwards.
CGCATTGATTTAAAAACCTGTGTGTGCAACACGCCCCTTTTGGGCAATTAAAAAAAGTTTGTGCCCGGGGCTTATTGCAACCCCAAAACTTAAAAGGGGCAGCCCCTTTATAAAAATTTTTCCCTAGGTTTTTTAGTATTAAGGATTATTTTTCCCCCCTTCCCCATTTAAATTTACACTGTGTCCATTCAATCTTTTGAACACTGTATCACCAATGTTTTTTTGCATGCAGAGCTACCATGATGCCTTCAAGATTACATGGAATGTGCATAATCCTATGGTTATTAACCCTTTAAGGACCACAATGCTTTTTGTTGGTGGGGCAGAAATAAGCTGACACAGGTATCCTGTACAGGGTGAAACGGGGGCTCTGCTGTCAGATAACAACAAGGACCCTGCCCTAGTGGCTGGAATTGGAGAAATCTCAAAGCCAAACCATTAAACCCATAGATGCCACAGTAGTGACCACAGCATACATTCACTTTCATTATCCACGGCGGGGAAGACTGAGGTTAATCAAGAGCGATGATTACCATAGTTACAGGCTGCATTTCGGGGCATATTACAGCGCAATTCCGCCACGAAATACGGTCTGAAAGATGATGTGTAAACATAGCCTTACAGAGAAGGGATGTGTGACCATTATCCTGGCCGGTCTGTTGTTTGTATAGAGCCATGATGGCTGCTGACCCTGAGCATAGAGGTGCTGCACTCACAAATTTATTTTTGGTTTATATCAAAGTCTCTGAAGAGTGCAGCAACGTATTAAGTTCTTGCGAATGTCATTTGGGGACACAGTACCTTGGGTATAGGCCCTTGCCCTAGGAGGTGGACCAAACATGTTGGGCCCGCCCCGGTGGACTATATCACTCGTGCTGACGCCAGGCTGATCAGCTTTCAGCCTAGTGTCTATAGGAGGCAGACGCTGCTCTGCATTGTTTGTTATTTTTTGTCCCTTTGCAGGAGGTGATTGAGCACCTGGCTCTCACCTAGTGGAAGGTGATAGAGCACCTGGCTCTCACCTAGTGGAAGGTGATTGAGCACCCGGCTCTCACCTAGTGGAAAGGTGATCGATCACCCGGCTCTCACCTAGTGGAAAGGTGATCGATCGCCTGGCTCTCACCTTGTGGAAAGCGCATACTTTTACCGTGACGTTGTCCCCCCTGATTCTGTCAGGAAATCAGTCAGTTTTTCAGCTGGCTGGCCTTCCTTTTCACCGCTCACCTGTCCCCACCTGCCGCCTCCGCGACCTTTTTACGGATTCCGGTAGCCTCACCTCCCGGGGCATGCCGCGACGCCCGAAGATGTCGTATTGGTGAATACCCCGACTTCCTCCATTTGGGGATAGTCAGGGGTTTTCCGTTTCTTTTTTATGGAGTTGGGGGCCTCAGGAATTCCGTTTTCCTGCGGCCACCCAGCAGCGGTCGTTTTCCCAGTCTCGAGGGCTTCGCAGGGTGGGGGTACACTCCCCCGCTTAGCCGTAGCAAGCGCCAGTCAGCAGGGCATGTTTGGCCTGCAGCGCTGGTTTTTGAGCGTCCATGCGGTAATGCGGCATCCTGGCATGGAACTGGCTGCTGGGGGGTGGATGGGTCCTTCCAGGGGCTGTGGGTTCTCCTTACCCGCTTTGGTGGCGTTCTGGGACCATTCCAACCGACCCGGCCGCGGCCATGTTTAAATTTTGTCTCCAGCTTCTGGAGGCCTAGGATTGTACCGCCCAAAACGGGTCCAGGCCCCTCGCAGGATGGGACAGGACCTCCGGCAGCCTAGACTGATATTGGGGGCGGAGCCTAATAGCCATTTTCTGGCATTCGGCGTCCTGACTGCTTGCTGCATCTCCTGGCTCCCATGGAGGACACAGCTCATTGGGGTGATAAGTTGGCCTTCCTTGGGCCATCTATCCCTGCCCCGCACATCTTGCGGCCATGTCCCTTTCCAAGAATGAGGGGTTAAAACCGCCCGGATCTAAACAGTGGCGACTTTTTCGCCTGCGCCCGGTGCCACAAGAAATTCTTGCCTGGCCAGCCCAGTGCCCTTTGTGCTGCTCTTCTGCCGTCCACCGTGAGGCCCGACCGCTCCTGTCAGGAGTTGATGGCCCAGGAATGGGCCAGGTCTCTCTCTCACTAGCAGTGGGCAACCTGTCCAGATTGTCCCAGGTTATGGTTTCAGTCATAGACCGTATGCCGTTTCTGCTTGCTATCCAGCCTCGCATCTCCCAGGGTCCGGCGTCCGGCGCAGCCCGTACAGAGCTCTCTCCAATCAGACAGTGGTTGGAGATAGAAACTCTATGCTGAATACGGCTTCTTCAAGTGGGGACTCCTCTAATTCTGACTCCGAGACAGACCGAGATGATGGAACGGCAGCAGTGGTCCAAGCCTCAATCCACTCCAGGCTTGGATACGGCCTCTTCTGGAGACTCCCCTGACTCTGGCTTTGGGACAGACAAGGTTGATGGTATGGCAGCAGCGGTCCAAGCCCTTATCCGGGCTGTCAGAGACTCTCTTCATGTTAAGCATGAGGATGTCTCCGCCTCCAAGAAGGAGGTTTCCTTTAAATGCGGCAGGCGGCAGCGTTTGTTGTTCCCTGCACACCTCGAGTTTTAGAACTGGTTGCCAGGGAGTGGAAACATCCTGTCAGGCGTTTGTTTCCTACCAGATGGCTTAATACTCTTTGCCTCTTTTCTGAAGAATCAGTCATGTTGGTTGGGGGTCCCTTCAGGGGACGCCCTAGTCATCCGGCTCATATAGCCTACGGCCATCCCCGTCTCAGATGCGGCAGTCCGTGGTGACAGCACAGACAGGCGTCTTCACAGTTTTTTATAAGTCTGCCTTTGGGCGGCCGGGGCAGCCTGGCCGACCTGCATTTGCTTCTTCGCGGATCAGCAAAGCCTGCATGGTCTTGTCAAAGTAGCTACAGCAAGGGCTGTCAGCTGGAGCGTCCACGAAGGAGTTGTAGAATCTCGCTTCCCAGCTTTCAGGGGCCTCGACGTTCCAGTGAGACTTCACTTGTGTCAGCCCGTTTAGTGGCTAGAGTGTTGGATAATGAAGTGGCCGTTCGCCGCTACCTGTGGGTAAAATCTTGGTCAGCGGATGCAGCCTTCCAGAAGTTATTGGTTTCGCTTCCGTTTTCTGGCGGTAAGCTTTTTTGGGAATCGTGTCGTCGAGTTTATTCCACAGGGCACAGGGGGTTGTAGTCTTCTCCCCCCTCAGAGCCAGCCAGCGACATCATTCACTTAAAAGGCACGCACAGTTTTAGCACTTTCGGGGCTTTTCTTACAGGCCGGCCGCAGGGAAAATTCCCTGCTACACGGGAGCCAAGTGCTGGCGGTCTTGCAGAACGCTCAAGCGCCCTTCCCCCAAGTCGCACGTGGTTTGAGGGCTTGTCCCCACCCGAAAATCTCTCGGGGTGTGGGGGAGAACAGTCTCTTCCATGTTCTGGAGATATGGCAGGTTTCAGGTCAAACGAGCCTACTTCAGGATACAGGATTCGCTCTCAGCACAGTTTCAGCTTTCCTCCCCGTCTGCTTCTCCAGCTCGGGCACAAGTGTTTTTTCTGGCAAGGAGTGATTATGCCAGTCTCCGAGTCCGAGCTTCTTCAGGGTTTTTATTCAAAACCTTTTTATGATCCCCAGGAAGGATAGCTCGGTAGGGCCAGTGTCAGACTTCAAGGAGCTCAACCGGTATGTGCAAGGTCCCGGTTTCCATATTGAGTAACTCCGGTCAGTGGTATCCTCTCTGGAGCAGAGTTTTTTTCTGTCTGCTATATACATCGGGGATGCTTATCTGCATGTCCCTATTTCCCAGGCCCACCAGTGGTTCCTGCGTTTCGCAGTAGGCTCACAGATTTTTCAGTACCAGAGCTCTGACCGTTCGACATCGCAAACGGCACCAGGGGTTTCTATCACATAGGTCTGGCGGCCCTTTAATGGCGATCCTTCCACATCTGAGTGTTGACCATGGTTCCTTGTTGAATGTCCTCCCTAGCTGAGTGGTCTCCATCTCGAATTTGTCCTGGTCAGCATACAGGATCACCTTTAAAACATCGTATGTGCGCTTCGGTGTGACTTGTTATTGCGATGCCCAATCCCGGTCTGATTCCATCATAAAGGATGGGAATTTTGGGGATGATTCTTGACATCAGGTGTCCAGAGAGTGTTCTTCAATCAGTGAAGATCTCAGCACTTACATTCAATTGTTTCTCTACTCGCACCCGTTATTACTCCTCTCTCATGCATGCGGATTCTGGCAGTGTTGTTGGCTGTATTAGATGGTCAGTTTCCTTTCTTCGTCCGCCTCTGTAGTTGGCAATACTGTTCTCGGTTGGGGACGGCGGTCTCCAATGTCCTTGGTTCACGGTTCGCTGCCACCGCAGATTCGACGCCGCCTGGGCTGGTGCCAGGCCTCTCTGCAGGTTCATCAATGGAGGTTGTTTCATTTCTCCCCTCATGGCTGATCTTCACCACAGATGCCGGTGCATTGGGATGTGGCGCCGTCTTCAGCTCCCGGATGATTCGGGGTCTCTGGTCACTAAGGGATCGGGCCCAGCCAAAGTGCTGGAACTCTGAAGCTATTTTTCCTGCACTCTCGCATTTGGTCCCCTCTCATCCGGGGCCCAAAGTTCGGATCATTCCGGTCCAAACAACACCACGGCTGTGCTTACTGAATCTCAGGGTTGGCCCAGAAGCCAGGCAGTTTTTTGGGAAGCTGAAAGGATTCTTCACTGGGCAGTAGCATCAGTACCGCTTCTGGCGGCAATTTTTCATTCAATGGTGGACAAAACCGATTGGACCGATTCATTCAGTTGAGCAACGGTCGATTCCAGAGAGTGGACTCTTCGACTGGAGATTTTTTGCCTTCTTTGCCAGAAGTGGGGTACGCTAAATGTCAATCTGTTTGCATCCTGCCTCAATCACCAACTCCCGAGTTGTGTCCAGGGCCAGGGATCCCCTGGCTCTTACAGTAGATGCGCTGGTCCTGCCTTGGGGGTCAGTTTGCTCTGATCTACCTCTTTCCATCCTGGCCTCTTCTTCCTCGGGGGCTCAAGCGCCTTAAGTCCGAGAGGATACCAGCCGTTCTCGTCACCTCGGATTGGGCCCGCAGGATTACCGTACCCGGAAGGCCTTCCTTTTGCCTGGGCTGAAGCGTTCCATTCCTCCGGTTCGTGACCTATCAAACCGTGGGATTTAAATCTTGTTTTGAAGGTCATACAGTCTTCACCTTTTGGGCCACTACAGGAAGTTCCGCCATCTTTGCGTTAGTGGGCGGTGTGCCTTCTTGGTGCGTTTCACTTCCATCTGCCAGTTTGTCTGGAACTGGCGGCTCGGATCATTGCAAGTCCCCTCTTCTCTGGCTCTGCTTATAGGACTAGGTTGTTTTTGGGTTCCTTTCCTTTGTTTCTCCCTAAGGTGGTTTCATTGTTTTTGTCAATGAGGACTTAGTTCTGCCCCCTAGATTTTGCCCATCGTCCTCTATTCCTCGAGAACAAGCGTTACATTGTTTAGACGTGGTCAGGGCCGTTTTTTTCGATCCACCTGACTGTTATGGAATCCGTTTGGCGCTCTGAAGCCTTCTTTGTCACTCCTGAGGTACGTGCAGGGGCCTGGCGGCCTCTAGGGCCACCATTGCCATCTGGATCCGGCTTGCAATTTCGTAATCATATCGGTCTAGGGAGGAACCCCTTCCGTTTCGGGTCACTGCTCACTCCACACGCGTGGTGGGTGCCTCCTGGGCGGTTCCGCATCAAGCTTCAGCTTTACAGGTTTGCAAAGCTGCCACTTGGGCTTCGTTCCATACTTTTTCTAAGTTATACCTAATCCTTGCCTTGGCCTCAGCTGACGCAAGACTCGGCTGTAAGTGCTTCAGGCAAGCAGTGAGCTATTATTACTTGCCATGCAGATGGAATTTTTTACGTTGTTACCTCTTTTGTATCCCACCTCTGGATGATATTGGGACATACCAAGGTGCTGTGTCCCTCAATGACATTGGCGGAGAAATTGGATTTTTGTACTTACGGGTAAAATCCTTTTAGGTCCGATTCATTGGGGGCCACAGGTTCCTCCCTCAACTTCTTTTCTCAAGGGAATCAGTGTTTCTTGGTATTTCCTCTCGCCACGGCTTTTGTACCAACTGATCAAGCCTGGAGTCGCAGGAGGGATATAGTCCACAAGGGCCGGCCACCCGTATGGTATGCCTAGTGTCCTCTCATTGGGACAAGGCATGTACCCCAAGGTTTGCTTGTTGTCCCCCAATGAATCGGACGAGAAAAGGATTTTACAGTAAGTACAAAAATCCAATTTTCTTGTTACATGTGATGCCTCATCAAGTCTGGTGCTCATCAGGGTGCCAGATTTTTGGTATTTTGCAGTGTCAGAGTTACCTTCCATGTAATATTGGCTAAAATAGTTAAATGAAGGATTCCAAGATTTAGGGGAAAAAATGTTTGTTTGTTTTTTTTTTTTTTTAAAACCGTGCTGCACTTGAAAACGATATGAATGGTATTACAGTTCAGTTCCATTCACTTCGGTGTAGCTGAGCTGCAATACCAGACAACCCATGAATATACATAGTAATGTTTTTGTAAAGAAAACCAGCAATGTTTATGATTAATCATTTGAAGTATTTAGAACACACTGTAGTAATATATGCATGTACTTAGATATTGTATCTGCATTATTTGTAGGTCAACTTCTTCAAGAGCATCAGTATCATCACTTCCGTCATCCAGAGTTAATGTAGTTGAACTTGGCCTTCCTCTAGCCTCTCCTCCATCCACTGCATCATCAGCTCGCAGCTCTAAGCCGTCAAGCAGAGGAAGCACTCACAGAAGCTTAAAGTAGTAGTACTTTTGAAACCATCATCGATATTTTTCAGATTGATCTTACTGATATACAAGTGTATTGTGTTTGAATTAAAAGAGACCAATAAGTGAGAGGTTTGTTATTCAACTTTTTTTTTAGAGCATCTTGTATATTATTTTTACAGTATAACAGCTAGAGGAACAAAGGTTTTGCCCAAGAAATAACTCTGCTGATGAATTGTCTGTGCAAAGCTTTATTTACTTAAAATGTTTTTCCCTTCTCCCCTTCAAACCTTATAATTTCTCTGGCTAGCTGAAAATTGATTTGGTGTTGTATTAGGGCATGTTCACACGGCTTATTGTGGCACGTATAGTACCCGCCTCAATACCCCAGGTGTTTTGGAAGCCCGGCCAGCCCCACTAACATGCTTGTCAGAGCGTAACAATTCATATGTAAAATTCCCCCCCTGTAAAAATACGATTGTATTTTAGAGGGGGAGACGGTGTAACCATAGCTTCTTGGAGTATGTTTTCCGTAATTGTGGTTTGCATTTCGCCCTTAAGTAAGACCAAAAGTTTGGAAAAAATTATCTTTCCCAACTTTTTTTCGTTTTTCTGGATATAAAAATTAGATTCAATGAAGGGCATCAAAACTATGAATTTAAACAATGGGGAATTTAATACTTAAAAAAAAAAAAGTGTGAAAAAACTGAAAATGTCTTTTTTGGTTCTTCAAAGTAGCCCCCTTTTGCTTGATTTGCTTTGACACTCTTGGCATTCTTTGATGAGTTTAAGAGGTAGCATGATATGGTTTCCAACAGTTTGAAGGGGTTCCGAGATGCTTAGCAAATTGTTGGGGCCCTTTTTCCTTCACTTCGGTCCAGCTACCCCAAACCATCTCGATTGGGTTGGTCTAGTGACTGTGTAGGCCAGGTATCTGGGTGCCCCCATCCTTCCTTTTTTTGGTCAAATGCCCCTTAACAGTTGGGGGTGGTTTGGGGTCATTTTTCCTGTTGAAAAATTTAAAATGGCAAAAACCCCGGGTGGAATGCAAACCGCTGCAAGTGCTGTGGTAAAAAATGCTGGTTCAGTTTTTCCTTCAATTTTTAAAAATCCCCAAAAAGTGGACCCGCAAAACACCCCACACCATCACCCCCCTCCCCCTGCTTCACGGTGGGAAAACCCGGGGATGCAGAGTCCCTTGTACCTTTCTGCTCGCAAAAAACACGGTGTTGGAACCAAAGATCTCGATTTTGGATCATCAGACCAAAGCACAAATTTCCACTGGTCTTATGTCATTCCTTGTGTTCTTTAGCCCAACAAGTCTCTTCTGCTTTTTGCCTGTCCTTATCAGTGGTTTCCTAGCAGCTATTTTACATGAAGGCTGCTGCACACAGTCTCTACAGTTGTTGTAGAGATGTGTCTCTGCTAAACTCGGGTGTGGCATTGACCTGGTCTCTTATCTGAGTGCTTTTAAAACCTGCGATTTCTGAGGCTGGGGGACTCGGATGAACTTATCCTCCGCAGCAGAGTTTGACTCTTGGTCTTCCTTTCCTGGGGTGGTCTCTAGTGAGCCGTTTTTGTAGCACTTGATAGTTTTGCCACTGCACTTGGGGACACTTTCAAAGTTTCCAATTTTTCGGATGACTGACTGACCTTCATTTCTTAAAGTAATAATGGCCACTCGTTTTTCTTTACTTAGCTGTTTTTTTCTTGCCATAAAAAGAAATTCTAACAGTCATTCTTTAGGATTTAACGTGTGTATCCACCTGACTTCTTTTACAACACAACTAATGGTCCCAACCCCATTTATAAGGAAGAAATCCCACTTATTTAAACCTGACAGGGCAACCTGTGAAGTGAAAAACCATTAAGGTGATACCTCTTGAAGCTCATAAAGAGAATGCCAAAGATTTGTGCAAAGCAGTAATCAAAGCAAAAGGTGACTACTTTGAAGAACCTAGAATATAAGACATATTTTCCATTGTTGCACACTTTTTTGTTAAATATATAATTCCATGTGTTAATTCATAGTTTTGATGCCTTCAGTGTTAATCTACAATTTTTATAGTCATGAAAATACATAAAACTGTTGGAATGAGAAGGTGTTCAAACTTTTGGTCTTTTACTGTATAATGTGCATTATAAGCCGTGTGAACATACCCTTAATGTGAAACTTCAGCTTTGGTTAACATTGGCTGCAAAGGCAGTACATTTTAAACTTCATCTTAACAAAAACATATTTGGCTACATTCATATATTTTTGATGTTGGCTTTGCATATGTGCTGGGTAAAACTCACCTCATAGATACCAAGTGGAGCCTATTTGTATCTTCCCTCTCCACACTTCTTCCATTCCAGAGGGCTATTTGTGCTGAGCCAAATATATGGCCTTGAATATAGCCTGCCGTTGGGAAGTATATGACGGGAGCCCTTTCCAGTATTTTATATAATTCAGATGGAAGTCTAATATAGGTTACCTTACGCTTGAAGGGGTATTTCAGCATTTGGACAAAAAACTTGAAAGAGGGCTGCAAGGTCATTACACACAGAGCTACAGTAGAACACTTGTACTGTAGGACTAACACTTTTTGTCTCACTGGTGTTTCTTTTCAGACTGGGCATGGTTTCAACATGCTAGTAGCAGACTACAGTTTCCATTACTGACTGATTCTAGGTTGTTCTCCAAGCTACTGAAAAGCAAGTTTATACGCTCCTGTACATCTCACATTAGTTCCTAGTTCTATTCTCTGCTGCTTCATAGACATCAAGCTCACTTTCCTGGTGCTGGAACGGAGTATGCTTGACCAGAAACTAAACTACAGGTCCTATCCCCTGGCAACCTCAATTCTTTTAAGCCTTTATATTACAACTGAACTAAATGACTACTACAGCAAGATGACTAGGACAGTGTTTCTCAACTCCAGTCCTCAAGACCCACTAACAGGTCAAGTTTTCATTTCAGGATTTCCTCAGTATTGCACAGGTGATATATTTTTGTCAGTGCATTCTGCACAGGAGATCTCACTACGGTCAGTGCAGTCTGCACAGGTGATATCATGATAGTGCATTCTGCACAGGTGATATAATTACGGTCAGTGCATTCTGCACAGGTGATATTATGGTCAGTGCATTCTGCACAGGTGATATTATGGTCAGTGCATTCTGCACAGGTGATATCATTATTGTCAGTACATTCTGCACAGGTGATATCATTATGGTCAGTTTATTCTGCACAGGGGATATCATTATGGTCAGTGCATTCTGCACTGGGGATATCATTAGGTCGTGCATTTTCTGCACTGGGGATATCATTACGGTCAGTGCATTCTGCACAGGGGATATCATTATTGTCAGTACATTCTGCACAGGTGATATCATTATTGTCAGTGTATTCTGCACTGGGGATATCATTATTGTCTGTGCATTCTGCACAGTTGATATCATTATTGTCAGTGCATTCAGTGGGAGATCCTGAAAAACATGACCGTTGGTGGGTCTGAGCTGGATTTGAGAAACGCTGGACTAGGAGATAACAGAAACTGTAAAAGGGCTGCCAACGTCCTTTAAAAAGGTATTCCTGTTTTAATGATTAACTGCAGGCTAATAAAGATCATAACCAAATACATTTCTGTTCTGATTTTCCTTCTCTTCAGAGTTAGGAGCTTATACAGATAAGTTTCCCTTTTTACCTCTCCCTCTTCCTGCAGGCTGCAGCAGTGGCTGGCATGATGACATCACTCCCTGCTGTGTTCCTTATCCTGAAGGCAGACCTTGTTTACATTACTTACTGATAAGCTTCAACCCATTAGAACTCTGCAGGCTTGTGCACTACAGTTCACAAACATCAAGCACACATGTCACTTGAGGGATCAGCTAGGAACAGGAGAGATGATATACCAATCAGTGCTGTAGAACCACCCACAGCCTTACCCGGAAGTGCGAGCCTAAAGCTGAAGCTGGCTCTGTAGAACAGGACGGGAATACAAAACTTCTGTAAAGGGATACTCTCACGACACTGATTAACTTTAAACATGTAGGCAAAGGTGAATAAAGAACATAACCAAATATATTACCATTATCATTTTGCATCTTTTTAGAGCAGTCCTTAGCCTGTGCTTGTGTATACAAGCTTCTCTAGCTTACTGACCATCTCTCGCTGCTCTAGCAGCCCTGGTTAGGATGGTGATGTCACTCCCTGCTGTGTCTCATTAGCAGCACAGGTGCCTGTTTATCTTTTTTTTATTTGACAAACTTTAACCCTTTAAAACTCTGTAGCTTTCTGCCCTGCTGTTTAAACCCCACGATTACCAATGCCCACCTAACAGGCTCAGCTAGGAATAGCAGATCTGATATGTCCATCACTACTGTAGAACCACCCACAGCCTAAACAGGAAGTGGGATCATAAAGGCTGTGATGAGCAGACTCTGTGAAAGGTCAAGCTACTAAAACCCCTTTAAAGGGATATTCGGACATTTCAAAATGCTCATTCATCTTTAGTGGCATGATGAAAAATAGAAGACAGGAAGAATACTTACCTCCTCGTTCTATCACTGATCTCGGCTGTAGCTTGGAAGGTTCACTGTTCATGTGACAGATGAAGGCAATCACAGGTCGCACCGCCATGTGCACAAGAGAGGTACGGCCATGACCAGGCCGCGGGCAGTCACATGCATGTTAACAGCTACAGCCAAGATCACTGGAACAGCTGCCATAACGGAACTAGAGCATCCAGGAGATAAGCATTCTTCCACTATTTTTCATCATGCCCCAACAAACGAACAAGCTTTTCTGCTGTTTTGCCCATCAAGTAAGTACCATGGACTTTACCTCTGTCAGGCATAAGATAAGTCTTTATTCCACTACAACCTTGCTGCAATGTTAACTAATATTTCAGTCCCCACAGTTGGTTCCTGCACCACTGCATTTGACAAAGGCCCTAAAAAGAAATCAAAATGGTAAGTGGAGTGCCCCCAAAAAAAAATATAACATCCGTTACGTTGGTGAATTTGGACCCTATGCTAAAGCTCAGTGCACATCACGTTTCTTGTCCCAGTTCACAGTATTGGTTGGGATACCATGAAAATCTTATCCCAATAGCTGTAAGTGGCTGGCCTGTGCCGGGGTCATAGAGGTGTATATTTATTTATTTTAAAGCACCATTAATCCCAGGGTGCTGTACATTTGAGGGGGGTTACATACATACCATATGTTAAATAAGTACAATGCTGATGATAAATCACTAACAAATGGTACAGAGGGAATGAGGACGGTGACTGTAAAGGCTTACAATCTACAAGGAAGAAGGAAAGAAAAGTGAGGGATAGACATGTCTATGCTGTGCTGAAGAGATGGGTTTTCAGGTTGCTTTTGAGGCTACTGAAAGTGGTGGAGAGTGAGTTTTAGGGCAGTGATTCCGGCTAAGGGAAGCAAAAGGGGAAAGTTTTGGAAAAATATGTGGAAATAAGGGAAAGCGAAAAAGGGCCCTGTGAGAAGAGGTATCAAGAGATTAAGGAAGAGTTGTATGGAAGGGAGAGGTTATGGATGGCTTTGTAGTTCATGGTAAGTAACTTGATTTTAATTAGCTAGGTAATAAGTAGCCAGTGAAGCGATTGTAAGAGGAGAAAAGGAGAGAGAGGGGATAAAAAAGGGCAGCAGATTTGAGGAGGTTTGAAGCGGGGGAAATTTTGGAAAACGGAGCTGAGAGAAGGATGTTGCAGTGTCTGGGCAAGATGAAAAGGGGCTAGACTAGCATTTTTGTAGTATTGAAGCTGGGGGAAATGAGCGGTTTGAGAGATTTTTTTTCCCCCGGAGGCGAAAGCAGATTTAAGGACGGGGAGTGTGGTTTGAAAGATAGAGAGGAATCATAGATTAGCCCAAGGCAGCGGACTTGTGGGACCGGTGAGAGTGTAGAGCCGTTGACTGTGATAGAGATATCAAGTTGAGGCATAGAGTGGGACAGTGGTGGGATGATAAATTCAGTTTTCTCCACATTTAGTTTTAGGAGACAGGAGAAGGATAGGGATGATAGACAGTCTGGGATCTGGGAGAGCAAAGAGTTAACATCTGGGCCAGAGATGTATAGTTGGGTCACGTCAGCATACAGGTGGTACTGAAACCCATGCGGGGGAGCTGCCAGGCCAAGGTTAGGTAGGTGATATTGGGGGTGGACAGACCACGGGGGCACCAAAGAGAGAGGGAAAAGGAGGAGGTGGTGCTTAACATCCAATAAGTGAGGTATGAGGAGATCGAGGAAAGGGCCAACTCTGTGATGCCGAGGGACAAGAGGATTTGTAGCAGGAGTGAATGGTCCACATGGTCAAAAACAAAGGAAAAGTCTAAGAGAAGGACAGAGTAGTGGCGTGAGGCTTTAGCAGTTACTAGGTTATTAGTGACTTTGGAAGAGTGGTGGGATCGGAAACCAGATTTCCGTGGGTCAAGAAGAGAGTTGAAGGAGTGATGAGAGGACAGTTCAAGATCGACGTGCTGTTTAAGGGGTTTAGAGGAAAATGGAAGCGGTGAGATGGGGATGATAGTTGGACAGAGAGGATGGGGCAAGAGACTATTTCTTAAGGATAAGTGTGATGGTAGAATGTTCAAAGGAGGAAGGGAAGATGCCAGAGGTTACTGATATTTTGAAAAGTGTTGGGGAGGGTGGGAAATAACAGGATAAGGTCAAAAATGAGGTTTGGATGGAATGGGGCAAAAATAACAGGGAGTGAGGTTGGGTTTTGAAAAATATAGGGAAATTGTCATGAGAAAGTAAAAGGGGGAAAGCAGGTTAAGGGGAAGAGCATTGTGCAAGTATAGAGGTTGGCGGTGGGGACTGGGTGGTGAAGTTTTCTCTGGTGAGGTTTATCTTGTTTAGGAAACGAGTGGCGAAATCATTGCCGAGGAAATGAGGGGGGGGGAGGAAAGTTGAAGATTGAATGTGTATAGGGCAAACAGTCCGAATTGAACTATGCTTGCCCTAGTTACCAAACATACAGTAGGTCACAAAAGTGAGTACACCCCTCAGATTTTTGTAAATATTGTATAACATCTTTTCATGGGACAACACTGAAGATATGACACTTTGATACAATGTAAAGTAGTCAGAGTGCAGCTTGTATAACAGTGTAAATTTGGTGTGTCCTTAAAATAACAACACACACCCATTAATGTCTAAACTGCTGGCAACAAAAGTGAGTAAACTCCTAAGTGTTAATGGATAATGTGTCATGTGACTTGTGTTACAAGGGCTCAGGTGTGTTAAATTTGGTGTTATCACTCTCGCCCTTGTCACTGGAACCTCATGGCAAATAACTCTGAGGATCTGAAATAAAATAATTGTTGCACTACATAAAGATGACCTAGGCCAAAGAAGCTGAGTGCACATCCTCAGTGTTATAGCCAGAGACTGTGCAGAGACTAAAGGTGTGTGTGGGGGGAGGGAGGGTGAGCCTGTCAGTACTCAGGCCTTGTACCGCACACTGCATCAAATTGGTCTGTCTGCAACGGTTTGCTGAAGACAAGCAGACTAAGTATGTGGATTACTTGAACCATGTCCTGTGGTCTGCAAAGACCAAGATAAACTTATTTGGTTTAGATGGTGTCAAGCGTGTGTTGCGGTCACCAAGTGAGGAGTACAAATATGTCTTGCCTACAGTCGAGCATGGTGGTAGGCGTGTCATGGTTTGGGGCTGCATGAGTGCTGCTGGCAGTGGAGAGCTACAGTTCATTGAGGGTAACATGAATGTAAACATGTATTATCACATACAGAAGCAGATTATCAGCCCTTCCCTTCAGAAACTGGGTCCCAGAGCACAAAATCCAACATGATAACGACTCCAAACACACCTCCACGATGACTACTGCCTTGCAAAAGAAAAAGAGGGTAAAGGTGCTGAACTTGCCAAGTTTGTCTGCAGCCCTAAACCCTATTGAGCATCTATCGTGCATCCTCAAATGGAAGGTGGAGTAACTCAAGGTCTCTAACCTCCACCAGCTCCGTGATGTCGTCATGGAGGAGGGAAGAGGATTCCAGTGACTGCAACCTGTGAAGCTCTAGTGACCTCCATGCCCAAGAGAGTTAAGGCAGTGCTGGAAAGTAATGGTGACCACAAAATATTGACACTTTGGGTACAATATATCCATTGTCATTTATGGGTGTACTAACTTTAGTTGTCAGTTTAGACATTGATGGCTGTGTGTTCAGTTAGTTTGAGGGCACACCAAGTTTATACGGACATACAAGCTGTACACCGACTACTTTACATTGTATCAAAGTGTCATATCTTCAGTGTTGTCCTATGAAAAGATATGATACATTTTTGTAGATATTGTGAGGGGTGTACTCGCTCTTGTGAGATACTGTAAACAAGAAGGTGGGGGACATACTCACAGTGGTTCCGGTCATTTCACAGGCAGCCCATAGCTTGCAGTGGCTACAGATTTATGAAGCCCCAGTGAGAAGAGCTGCTAACCAACATGGACTTAGGTGTGAAAGATGAAAAAATGGCATATACCTCAAAACACAGTACCATGAGGCATAGTATTAAGTCGATCAACTTCTAGATGTACTTTAACTCTACAAGGTAGAACAAAAGGGAGCATTCTTTGAAATTTGTAGGTTTCCTGCACTGGCCTTCAAAAGATCAAAGTTCTTAAAGTGCTCTAACCTATTCTCACCGCAGCCTATTTTCTTTAGTCCATTTTTTCCTCTTCGCCGTCCAAAAGCCATATTATTTTTTATTTTTCCATTTACATAGACATATGGGGCTTATTTTTTGTAGAACAAAAGGTACTTTACAATGGTGCTATTGAGCGCATCATAGATTTTACTGTAGAGTCCCACAACTGGCTATATGGGGTGAAATGTGAAAAATAAAAACTACTGCATTTTTGGGGAGTTCACGGTTTGTTATAAATGACAAAAAATGAAAAAATAAACATTCCCTATCTTAAGTTTCCACTGAAGCGCCATATTCTGCGACTGTCATGTACACACTCACCAGCACGTGACTGGGGGCCACTGTAATGGAGTCGATTTATTTCCACTTGCGCTCACCTCTCAATCAGGTAGCAAATCAAGCATAAATCGCACCCCAGACAGTTCCAGCCCCCCAAGTTATCCGCTGCCACCACCGTCCTTCAATAATCAAAAGACAGGAGATCAGACAGGAAGGACTGCTGATCACCTCACTGCTCTCCAGCAGCTACAAAAAAAATACACTCCTTCAAGGAAATGGCTCCGTACAGCGACAAGAACTAAGCTTATTACTTGTAACTTTAATAAGAGGATAGGTACAGTGCTTACATAAACAGAATACACTAACAATGACTATTACATACGCATCAGTTATAAAAATAAAAATAAAAACTTAGAAGCCCTTACACTTACTAGTCTTGACTGCTGGATCCCGGGGGCGGGATGAATGAAGATGGAACACAGCTCAATCAGAAATTGAACCCCAAGCCATGAACACCGATTTGAGTCTGGCCATGTGTTTTATAGGCCCAAATCTCTGTCCAGGTTTCTCCTCCTCTCTCATAATTTCAGCTGCTCTTTTACTGGCTGACAATATAATGAGGTGGGTGGACACTTGATGTCTGAGCGTTGTTGCTTACTATCCTCACTAGATGGCAATCACGGACTGCGCTTCTGCTGTGGACAGATCAATGACCACTGCACTGTTGTGCCTAATCGTTTTATTGTTGGGGGAGGGGAGGGTCATAGGCCACATCTGTTGGACTTTACTGGATGGGGATTGTATATGTTACGAGTCGTAAAATGGTCATCAATTTGGTGCTTATCAGATATGCACTAGGTTGTAACCACACGGGGTAATATATTTGTCCAAAATGACTTTCTGTGAAGTTTCACAATAAGGCTATGTTCACACGGGTTAACTGCGGGGCGTAATTACGCCCTGCAGTTATGCCGTGTGGCCGGGGGCCAGCACCTCGCCGGCCCATAGAGAATCACTGCTAACGGTGCATATACGCCACTAGAAAGTGACATGTGAATTATCTCCCCGCCTGGCGTATTCGCCGAGCAGGGAGAGGAGACGTAATCCATAGTTCTCTATGAGAACTATGGATTACCGTAATGAATGGGCCGTGTTCAGCCAGTAATTTGCGAACTTCGGCGCGTAATTAAGGACCGACATACTGTCAATTTTAATCAGTGTACACATGGCCTCTCGGGCTCCACATTAAATTCGAAAAGGGGGGGAGGGGTGGTATTCTGAGCTACAGGAATTGTAGACTCACAGGCTAAGAAATGGTTTAATGACAATACAGAATACATACAATTTTCAGTGTACTACATTACAGCGACCAATAACTTTTTTTTGTTTTTCCACCTATCGACTCGAGGGCTCGTTTTTCTCAAGTGGACTGAAGTGTAGTTTTTAATAGTAGTGTTTTTTTTAGATACATGCAACTTTTTTTTTTTGGGGGTGGGGGGCACAACGTGAAATACCACAATTTTGGTGTTGGGAATTTTTTTTTCTTCTACGGTATTCAGTGTGCAGGTTATATTTTAACAGATCAAATTAAGTGGATATGCAGGTGGTAGTTCTGCAGGGTCACCATGATAGATGGTGCAGACCACGTCAAGGAGCGAAGTCTAAGGCCTCGTTCACACGGCTTATTTGGGCATGGATTGGCGCCGTACTCCGCGCCGGATTTGCGCTGCAGTACGGCGCCAATCCGTCGGAGTCATTACGGTAATCCACTGCTCTCATAGAGAGTGTTCATAGAGAGTGACATGCACATTATCCAGGCGCAATACGCGCCGTGGATAATGGAAGTCTATGGGCCCGGGGAGCGGCGCTCCCATCCCGCCCCTTATTCATGGCGGATTTGTGAGCTCAATACGGCTCACAAATCCGTCGGGAATAAGCCGTGTGAACACGGCCTAAGGAGCCACCCAGTATTCACCAGAGCCCCCCCCACAAGGAGGGTTGGACTTAGCCGTGGGGGACTCTCCAGTCCCTACCTCCAACGTGGCCACTTTCCATGACAGCTGAAGTGCCAGGCATAGAGATTTAAGAGCAGGCAGAGGTGTCGGGTTACAGGCAGGTAGTTGACTGGCTTGGCGGCAGGTACAACAGCAGAAGTCTGGTGTAACGCAGGTAACAAAAGGCCACTGGAACCAGGCGACAGCAACGCAGAGGTCAGGATCAATGTAGGAACATCAATCACGAACTGACCCTAAACACAGGCAGAAAGTTCCTTAAGTCCCTGGAGGTTGCCTGGCATTGGCCATGTAATTAGGTACTGGCCTTTAAATCTGAGAGATGCGACAGCCACCGCCAGGAGTAGAGCAGGAGCACAGAGAGCTGAGTAGACGCCGGTAAGGGGATCCAGACAGGCAGCGCCGTCACAAGTATGCCCGCAATCTTGTGCGGGGACCACGGCGTGCATCGTGACAGATATATTTGCAAAAAATGTGAGAGGTGTACTTTGAGATACTGTATATATTTTGTGCATCGGACAAAGAAGCGTATGATTTAGTACCTATTTGGACTACATCTGCCCTACAGATCTCTATGGCTCCGCTACAGTATCAGTCGGGATACATTTTTTTCAAGGTATCCTAACTAATAGCAAAAACGAAAAGATAGACTAGAGTGGCGCTCAATGTAAGTTTTCGGTTATAGGGTCCGTCTGTCCCGCTCAGGGCTCTTTCGATTAAGGGGAACGCCCGCTCCCTTTCTCCAAAGTGGTGCTCCAGGGAAACGACATCCGGCTGTTGATGTCCATAGATCCAAACAACATGAAAGAGTTCCAGCACTCGTAGAAGAGATTCTAGGAAGGCGTAGTGACTGTAGAAAACACTCTTTATTGGAAGATGATAAAACGTAACTTTAAAAACATCCGTAGGCATAAAAGTTTACGCGTTTCAGGCCATAGCTCCGGCCCTTATTTGTAACTATCACATACCCGTAAACAACTTCCTTATAACATGCGTACACTTTTATACCTACGGATGTTTTTAAAGTTACGTTTTATCACCTTCCAATAAAGAGAGTGTTTTCTACAGTCACTACGCCTTCCTATAATCCCTTCTACGAGTGCTGGGACTCTTTCATGTTTGTTTGGTAACCTAACTAATACCAAGAACAGTGATTTGAAATGTGGTGGGGGGGGGGGGGGCCCGTGGCTGCTTGCCCGGGTAGGAGCATGTGAGAGAGCTCCTCAGGGTCATTGCTAAAGGGGGGGCTAAACCACCCTGAAAATGGGTCAAGGAACAAAAAAAGGAGGGGGGGCGTCAGCAGACCCGGGAGGGAAAAGGCCATTTAACTTTTTTGCCCCTTGCGGGACTCCAACCCAGCTTCAGAGGCAGCTCTATCAGGAGGGGGGGGGAGAGCAGCAGGCTGCCTCAGTGAACCCCCTGAATCCTCGCCTCACGAGCCAGTACAGGGAGGAAAGAGAAGACCCTGCAGGGCCGTGACTCCCGCGCGGGGAAAGGAGGGGCGCGCTGGAGGAAACAGACGCGGGCCCGTGGGTTGAGCACCTGCCCCGACCCCCGGGGGATGGCGGGAGCGTGCGCCCGCGGAGGGTCCAATCTCCCAGGCCCCCCTGCAGAAAGGTACACAGGCGAGGGGATGGGGGGGTTTTTACAACCCCCCAAGGACGAGGCGGGCCTTGGGCTGAATGGGGGATTCCCCTTTGGGCTCCCCACTGAGGACGCCCTGATCCTTGAATGCCTCAAGCAGGAAAAATTTTGGGGGGGGAGGGGGGGGAAAACCCTGTCCCGGAGCCCCCCGCCCCCAAGACCCCGTGGGCTCAGGGGGAGCCACCGCTTTCCCCCTCAAAAAACCCCCAGCGCATCCCTGTTGAATCGAAGGGCCCTTTCCCCGGTACCACGGCAACACCCTCAAAATATTGTCTTGTCCCTACATGGAAAACCCAACTAGGGCCCTCACCAAGCGGCCCCCCAATCCCAAAAATGATCACCTCACGCACCCCGAGTAAATTTTTGCTAATTCCAGGGGACCTGAGCCCCGGGCCCTTGTCACTTTGATCCCAAACCAAGAATGCCCTCACAGACCTTGCTCGGCCCCTTAAATCTGGTGGGGTAGGGATCTTAACCTGTTAAGCAGACGTTTCTTTATTAAGCAAAAAGTCAAGTTTTAGAGGAACAACAAGAGTCGGTGCCCCATCGATTGGATCTTTGCAGGCAAAATAGATTTCAGAAAAACTCCACCAAATTGTTTAAACCAATGGCGTCCGAAAAAACGAAAACCGGGGGAAAACTTCGGTTGGGGCCCCCCTGGTCCTTAAAAGCCAAGACCTGCTATGACCCTCACCAGCCTTTTTAAAATTGGTTGTGGGTGAGACAGGCGGAACCATAAAAATTGAAGGGCCCCCCCCACCTTCCCCCACTCAGTTGGTTGGGGCCAGCAAGGGCCCGTCTTCCCGTGTTCATTATTTTCCCTTTAAAAGAATATCATGCAAAAAGCCAGACGTCCCCCCGCTATTCCTTTGAAGGCGCCAAAATTGGCGCTTTTCCGGATTTTCCAGACGAAACCTTCGATCCCGGAAACAACACTGAACCCTTTTCTGTCAACCCTGCTTCCCAGGTATCCCATCCCGGGGGGGTTTTTCCCCGTTTTCCTGCAAGTCCGAAGGGAGAGGAGCTGATTCCCACGGCCTGAGGATCTGCCGATTTTTGAGGCCCTGGATCTCCCTCCTGTCCAATCCCGGAGTGGTGGCATGTTTGTCTCCCATTCTAAGGTACCAAACGGGTTTGCGTCCTCTTTTAGACGGGCTGGCTCTCAGAAGTCAGCTTCCGCGGGGGTCGCGCCCCCGAGGGGGCCCGAAGACGAGCCCACTGAGGCTTTGACGGACTTTTCGACAGGGCTGCCCGGTGAGAGTCCCAATTTCTTGACCTCCTGCCTTCTTTTTTTGTGCTGCCTTCTTTTCCCTTGATGTTTGCAAAATATTCCTCTTTGCCCCCGTAAAAAAAAGGTATTCCTAGGGGATTCTTTCTTTTGCCCTTTTTCCCCCCCCCCCTTTGTTTTTTTTATTAATTAAAAATTTATCTTTTCTTTTTCCCCCCCTCATGTTCCTCTTTCGTTTGTTTTTCCCCCCCTTCTGTCCCTCCCCCCCCCTGTGTCAGACCACTTGCATTACTGAAATGCACCCCATCTGTTGGATCCCTGGGCTCCAGGGATGTGTATATTTGTTTTATATTTCCCCTTTACAAGTAGTACACCTTGTTCCCCCGAAGCTATCTTACCCCCTGGTTCGTGTTTTGTACGTGTGTCAACTCTACCAGAGCGCTTTGGGGCCCCCTGTCCCAAATGGGTGGGATTCTGGTTTGGGCCCCTCGCGGGCCCCCCATGCGAAACTTTTAGATTTTGTGCTTGGGTGCGTTCGGGGACCCCGTTTGCCCCCTTCAGAGTTATTTTGTTCCTGGTTTTGTATTGAGCCCCTGGAGCTTTCGGAGGAGAGGGCCTTTTTTTGACTACAATGGGGTGTGGTTACAGTAGTCTTGACATCTATAAAATTACCCCTTTTAACTTTAAAGGGGGTTTTTTAAACCCTGAGAGGCGCTCTCGAATCCTTTCGGATGCACAAAGCTCGCTAACTTATCCCTGCGGAGACGCACTTCAGCCCCCAGCATCTCCCAGTTTAAAAAAAAGATATTACCTGCTGGGCTAGTAGAAATCTAGACGCTAAAAAAAGGGGGTAGCAAATCCTTTTTCAAAGTCCTCCCACACCGGTCCACGATATTAAAAAAGCCCAAAGCGAGTTTCCCCTCTTTTCAAGTGCAGCTTTTCAGGTACCCTTACCCATGCGAAATCTATGCCCAAACCAGGGTCCTGTCCCTTCCCCTCTAAGGTTTTTAAAAAGCGATTCTGTTTGGCAGGGGGGGTGATATTATGCGGTGACTTTATTTTTGGCACTCCAGCCGTTTTTGGGACCGTCGTCGGGCCCCCTCAACCCCGCTGAACAAAATTTAACAAAAGACAGCGCTGAGTGATGTTTGGCGTTTTTATCCCGGGAAAGGACATCGTTTTCTCTCCCACAAGAATTTTTTAGTCACTGACTATGTATTTCTTCAGCATCCCTTCTCTCTCGGGTTTTTTTAAAAGGGGGTGCTGACGATATCTTTATTGGCCCTGCGCCCGGGGCATTGTTAATGAATCTCCCAAGCCTCCCGGGGGGGAAACTTTCTCTGGGTTTAATGAAACTGCGAAGACTCAATGTTTGCGAAAATAAAACAGACCCCCAGCACTTATTGAGACCAGGAAAACATACGCCTCCCCACTTGATTGGGGCGCCCTGAAATGTGTTGGTCCCGGGGGGTGTTTTTTTAAAAAAAAAGGCTGGGATTAAAAGAGGGCGACAAAATTTAAACAAATATTGCTCCCTGCACCTGGAGTCAAAATTAAAGGGCGGCGATGACTCTCCCCAGGAATTACACAAGTTTTAAAAAAGCATACATAAAGTGTAGAGAGGAAAAGCAAGAGATAAGGCAGCTATGCGCCCATCTTTTTTGAGTGGAGTAACAAAACCGAGAGAAGTTGGCTTGTGTTTGGGGCAAAGGGGTCCTTATTCGTGTCATTATCAAAAATTAAAAAGGGGGAAGTGGTACCCTTTACAGAAGAAATTAGGAGGCGTTTCCCATATTTCAGGAGCTAATATAACCCCCCCAGCCGAGCTGTCTCTTGCCTGGTTGGACTCAGGAGTACATCAAAACACTGCGCTCCCTCTTGGACCTGATGGCTGTCTCTCCCGGAAGCCCCTTTCAAGATGAGCTGAAATCAGCCATTCCTCACCCCAACGGGCAAGAGTGGGCGACGGGTACACGGCCAAAAATTTTTTAAAACCTCGTGAAAATCTGAGTGCCCTTGTGGGGCCTTTAACTCTCCCCCTTTTAGACAATCCCTCGCCAATTTTCCTGCCAAAATCACGGTTATCCCCAAAGGGAAGGGAAAGACCCTCTTCCCGCCAAGTTACAGGCCCAAATTTACTACTAAAAAGGACGAAGTATTTCTAAGCTTTTGGCCTTAGGGTCAACCCTTCTGGAGGACTGTAGGTTTGGTCAGGTGGGTTTTGTCCTAACGAGAAGCAAGGGGAAAAACTTGAAATTAACTCTTTAATCAAACGGATGGGGGTAAGGGGGGGTGCCGGATGTGCTTCCCCTGGGCGCTGAGAAGGGTTCGATAGAGTCGATGGTCCCCTTTTTGCAAAGCCGCCTTGCGAATTAGGCCTGGGCCATATGATCAAGGTAGACTGTATATATCCCAGGGCTCAAATTGGATCAAAGGTACCTCTCTGCACCAGTCCTGTTCGAAATGGGACAGGAAGGGGTTTCCCCCCCTCCCTATTTTTGTTGTTATTGAATGGGCACCCTTATGTGATTGAGGAAAACACTGATGTGAAGGGAAAACAAGTGGGGGAATGCAATATAAATGTGCGGGCATGCCCACGACCCGTTGTTTCTATATCCAGCCCCTCAATCTTTTTCCCCATGTTATGTCTTCACGGAGAGGTGTGGGGCGTATCCATTTTAAAATTAATTATACTAAATTGGGGGCATAGGAATAAATTGCCCGAGTCCCCTATCCTTTTTGAAGACGATTTCCCTTTTCTGGGGGCGATTTCAATTTTGGGAATTATATCCTCCGGACCCGAATTTTTTTGATCTTAACTTTACGCCCCCATGCGCAATTACAGCAGATTGGACGTGGAAACACTAAGGATTTTCCCGGTTGGGGAGGATTAGTATAATTAAGATGAATTTCTACCGTTTTTTTATTTTATTGCAGGCTCACCCTGCCTTTTACCCAATTTTTTTCCAATGGTGGGGCAAAACCCCCAGCAAATTAATGGGGGGTGGCAGGAAGCGAGAATCACCAAGTTGGTATGTGGGCAGGGGAGGAGGGGGCCCAGCATACCCCGGGCATAAAAGCATATTATTTGGATCAAAAGCGCACGGGGTTTGATTTTTTACCATCACAGTCCAAAAAATGTGGGTCGATTAGGGAAGTTATTAATGCCCCCTTTGGCCCAAACTGCCGTGGTTGCCCCGGCCCCTTTCCCTTGCGCTGATGCGGACGCTCCCTGGGTGGGAGTCACAGTTTTTGGCTTGGAGGTTATGGGTCTACCAGAGGGGATCCTCCCCCCCCCGGGGCCCCCCTAACACCAAAAATGGGAAAACCCCTCACTGGGAAAGTTGGCCCTCTATCCGCGACTGATGACAGGGGTGGGAGAGCATTAAAGGGTTTTCTGAGTTCTTACCTCACAGGGTTGAGCCTTGGCAGGTTTAGGGATTATCCCCTCTCCTGTGCCTGGTTTAGATACCTAATATGTTACTTTGCTTCTAATAAATTGTTTGAAACTTCACAGACCTTACTCCCCCGGAAACAATGCTCTGACGTCATTGGAAATCATTTGTCTCCAAAGTATAATGTTATTTCCCCCTTTTTCGGGGTTGGGCCCATTATAGGGTGGTTGGGGGAGGGAACTGGAAAGATCCATTTTGAGGGGACTGGCGGAAGCAACTATTGGGTAAAAATCTGACCTTGTGATGAGGAACTCCTTAAATACTCTCCCCTGGTCAGGGTACCAACTCTTTTCATAGGATTTCCCCAGGTTCCCAACGTCTGTTGGGTGCGAACACGGTAGGTCTATGTCCCCCATTTGGGGGTATGCCCATCGTTGCAGGTCTTTGGGGGAAAATTTTGCGACATTGAAGTAGTAAGGGAATCAAAAAGCGGGTGACCCTATGGTGGTTTGCTAAAATTATCCTATGCCCCCTTTAAATTCTTCAGGGTCTCTACTTGTTTTTTTGTTGAGGCGCGAAAGGCCCTGATTTCCGAGGTGGGAGACGACTGAACCTTCCATAGCGCGGTTAAGGAGTATCCCATACCAAAAGATGGAGGATGCATGGGACCCCAACCAAATTTATGACAAGTACATGCTACGTGGGGAGGTGGGCATTTTTTTGGCTCAGGGCATATTGGGATTTAATGATCTTAAAAGGGTTAGACGACGTACCCCTGGTCTTGGCCTTGTGGGTTTTTGACTTATCGGGTGTCAGCCTTGCTCTTCCTTCGGGAATATTTTTTTTTGGCCCTTTCCCCGCTCCTTAGTTGGCTTAGTTTTGGGTTGAGGTTATGATGTTAGAAGTTAATATTTTAGGAATGATTTCCCCAAAAGCTTTTTCCCAATGGCTTTACCTGTTGGTGTAAAAGGGCAATTGTTGTGACTCGCAGGGTTTATCCCTGCTCTTCAACAACAAGACTTTGTCCTTTTTCTCAGATCAACAACAATGCAATTTTGCTCCCCTGTTTTCCTCTGCCTTGTTTGCAGTTTTTCAAATTACTGTTGCTACTTTGCAAAAATATTCATACGCCATGTGTATTGATGATTTTAAAGCTGAATATGACCAGATGTGTACCTTCTTGTATACCAACTGTCGATATATCAGTAAGCTGTTTTGTACTTACTATTTGACTACTTAATAAAAGCTTGGACTATGAAAAAAGAAATGTGGTGTGAACAGGGCCTAACACCAACAAGAAATAACCCAGTGTCATTGAGCTGTATAAAACCGCAAATCCAAAAAGCAGATCTACAAAATATCTTTAATAGTAACATCTAGAAGATGACAGAAAAGATGACCAGAAGCTCTGGATTCAAGTTCGAACCTGAAATTTATTAAAACATAAACAGTACTACACCACAGGTGATGCACATTTGGTACAAACCTTTTGGGGCTGCCCAAAGGGGAAAACAGAAGTGCACAAAAGGCAGCTGACCATAGTGTAGGGGTATGTTTACATGGCAGGGGAAGGGGATTATAGTTTATTTTTGGATTTTGAAAACAGACTCTGAACCATCCCCATGGATTTCAATAGAAAATCCGAGCTATGGTCTACACCGCTTGGATTTTCTGACAGCTTTCAAAACCACAGTTCTTCAAAAAACTTGGAACATGCACAATAATCTGTCGTATTTAACTCAGAAAACTGATTAAAACTGATTATTGTACTATTCAATTGAATGGGCCGACAAATCTCAAAAAAACAAAACAAAAAAAAAAACACATCCCCCAAATACAGCGCAAGAAAAAACCCAAAATTGAGTGTATAATACTGGTCAGATTCTAACTCAGAATCCAACCAATATTTGTCATCAGCCGTGTGGACGCAGCCTCGTACTGTTGAAATGACCAGTAACTATGCAGCTTACTCCTGGGATGTGTTGCAACTCATTTCTCTATCTGTGCACGTAAAGAGGCTTTGAGCACAGGAAAGTAACAAATAGAAAACATTGCAAATATGGCATAATCAAGGTACAGGCAGTATCGCTGAACAAAAAATTTCATTGGGACAATAAAGGAAATAGAGGTGAAAAGAAAATTTGTCCCATTATAAACCCATAAAATATATTTCTTTTTTAGAGGAAAAGGCCCACATTAAGAAAGGAAAAACATTTTTATTTACACTTTTGCTTGGTCCCCTTTTCCTTCTCAAACTCTGCAATCTGGTTCAGAATATTTAATAAATTGCCAGGTAAAGCCTTGTTGGTGGCTGCATTACCATTTTGGGCTTCTTTAGAAGATGTATTTCCACTTACATGAAGAGATTTTTCTGTGATCATATTCCCAAAACCCCCAGCACCATAGACTTCTTTCATGGTTCCAAGTCAACAAAAATACTTACTTTTGTAGGTATCAGACTTTTGGCTGAATGTTTTTTTGGTATCTTTATAACAATCTTCAAAGTCATCTTTGTGCTTCACCTCTGTTCTTCTGTTGTAAGAGTCTGTGGAATCTCTTCTACCAAGTCTATGCTTACTGGTCGAAGCTGCACTTTTTGATGTGCCACCACTAGCATGAGTTTTTGCACTACTGTAGGAATCTCTTGAATCTTCAGACCTACCTCCAACAAAATCTATGAACTCCAAAGATGAAGACGACAAGGATCGATTCCTTGTTTTCAAGCCACTTGATTTTCTTTGAGGTTTTTCCTGATGCCATGTTCTCGTCATTTGTTTTAGAAAAGAGGGTGAAGGTGTGAAAGGGGGGGTAAAACTGATCACCTTCACAATTGGACATTGGGATGAACTTCCGAGTGGTTGAAGATACAGAATGCTTTCTACTCCTCTTCTTTTTCTTGTGTTTACTATGGCTATTAGACGATGAAGAGGTCTCTGAAGATGAAGTACTTGATGATGAAGATCTTCTGCGTTTCTTCTTTCTATCATTATAAATAGTTATTGGTAAAAGCAATTTAGTAAACAATTTTTCAGAAGCAACTCAAACTAAAGCTTATGACTGTTTAAAAAGGGGGGATCCCACTCGCAAATCATATTTTGCGTTAATACAGTCAGTTCGGTTAAAAAAAATTAACTTACTAACGGCTCACACTTAAAGGGGGTGTTCTCATGAAGAAACATTCGCTTCACAGGTCAACTCGCAGCTAGTTTCAAACCGACCGGGCATGAGAATGAGGACGGCGGCGCTTGTGGCCTCCCATTCTTTTTTATGGAAGTTCCAAATATAGCCGAGTGCACTCAGCTACATTCGGAGCTCCCATAGAAGTGAATGGGATGGACGGTCGCAAGTGCTGCTCTCCTCGTTCTCATGACCGGTTGGCTCCAGCTAACTACGGCTCAACCTGTGAAGCAGATGTTCCTTCATGGGAATACCCTTTAAAGAACGGAGTCTATTGTTTGGCTTGATTCAAAGTTATGTCTTGAGTCATATCCCATTTACTTTAACCCAAGACCCATGAGCGGCATTGCATGCTATATGCTGTAGCTGCTTGCACATGTGCCAGACTCTCGTCCTCCAGATGTGATCGGAAGATGGCCAACCCCGGCATGATTGGACTAAAAACATTGCCATTTACAGTAACTTCTTTGATTGTTGCACCATGGAAGTTATATATGGTTAATTAAAAATAGGTTTTTGTAAATAAATGGACATCATTTAAAAATTTCAAGGGGAGGGTGATGTGATTTACAAAGCTGGGGCATGTCCCCACGGCACCGGTTTACAGTCGGTTTTTAGTTTTGCAGACTGTCTGAAAAAACAGCTGCAAAGTAACACACCGGGCCACTATGGAAAACCCGTGCAGCGGTCCACTGCACCCCGGGTTTTTTAAAACCCCGAAAACCCAAAAAATTGAAAAAATTTATTCTTCCGTTTTTCCGGCGAATTGACATAAAAAGGGGAAAAGGGGGAGGGCTTTTTTCCCGCTCACGCAGAAAAAAAACCCGTCCCCAGGGGCCGGGGGATGCACAAAAAAACGGGGCAAATACGGTTGTTTTAAACGCCCGGGTATGTTTTTTCCTGCCGGGGGGATAAGCCCTTTTAAATAGGAATGAAAATCCTCCCCTGGGCCCCCAATAGATTATATAAGAAAGGGGTGGCTGCCCCTTTTATTTCCGGGGAAAACAAAAAGGGGTTAAAAATTTTGAAAGGGGAGACAGCAAAATTAAGATTACAGGACAGATAACCTATACACCCAAAAAACACACGCATTTGGACTGCAGTTTCACTTAATAAAAAAAAATTTACCTGTTCCAAATGGAATATAAATTCAAGTTAAAAGGGGTATTCTCACTGCACTGATTAGCCTTAAACGGGTATTCCCATCACAGAAAGTCCTGCTTGAAGGGAGTACAAATTTATTTATAACATGCATTTTGAAAATGGCTTATTTTACAGTAATTGGCCCCTTTCCCGAAACCACTTTCTGGATGGGAATACCCTTTTTAAAAACAGGGAAAGGGAAATAAAAATTAAAAATTTAAATTCCCACTTTAAAATTTCTATATAATGTCCCTCTAACAGATGCAGCTAGGAATAACAGAGTTCAATGCCAAAATTTCGTGGAACCCCACAGTAATCGGGAAAATGGTTCCCCGAAGCTAAGAAAAGGAGGCCCTGTGAAAACCTGCATGATTTAAGAACCTATCTTGTTCATAACCTGGGTATTGCTTTTTAATTTTTGCAATACCTTTAATTTTTCCCTCATGCCTGTTAGGAAATCTGATTTCTGTTACCACCCCTTTGGTTACAGCCAACTTGGAGGTTTTTGTGTGTTTCACCATAAGGATCGCTGTAATTTCAGGAGCAACCATTGCTAGAACAACTGCAGTAGCTCCCTACCGAGTCTCCTTTTTATAGCGCTATAATTAATAAGATGGCTCCCAGGTATAGATGGTAGACCTAAAGCTGTCCTATTAAACTGTACATTATGTTACATCACACTATAAAAAAAAAATAAAAATAAGATTTTATATCTACTGCGATGTACACAAGTTATTCTCTTGGATACGGGCCACCTCTCATCTTCGACTACATATATCATTGCTTCAATCTGCCTTCAACCATATTCATACTCCCTGCTGATTCATTATCTCTATCACAGAAGCCTGTTTATTTAACCCCTTTACCTGACATTTGCCGATACACATACGGCAATGCGGGTTAGGGGTTCCGCTAATTGCCGTAATGAGTACGTCACGCAATCTTGCGCGCCTCACAAAGCGAATCGCGCAAGATCGCGGCATGAAACCTAGCGATATATTACCGCTGGCATCATGCCGCATCCCCCGACCGGCCGAGTGCGCGTCCGGCCCGCGGGGATTAACCCCCCCGATGTCGGCGACAACGTGGTCCGCGACATCGCGGCTTGGCGGTGCGGTCATGAGTGATCTCCTGTCTGCCCGTTGATCTCGGCGAGTAACGGCGCTGGCGCCATAATACCGGTCACCTACAGACAGCCCGGCACAGCATGAATGACAGCATCCGGTATGTCTGGTACGTCACGATCCCACAATGCATTGTGGGCAGCGTGACAGACCAGTTTGCCATGGAGACCCAGGATACAGGACAAGCTATAAGCTGTAATGCCTGAATTCCTAGTGCATGAAAATTGATCTGACGTAAAATTTCGTTTACCAAGCAATTCCCCCCACAGGGGGAAGAGGTGTAAAGAAAAGAAATGAAAGAAGTATTAAAAAAAAAGTGTAACAAAAGTAAAACAACAAAACACAAAAAATAAAATAAAAACACGTACACATCGACCCTTTTCCCCCTTTACCAAACGCCAATCGCCCTAAAAAAGACAAAAATAAAATAAAGTAGCCCATATTTGGAATCCCGAGTGCGTAGCGACCCACCTATAAATCTTTCAAGTTTAATTAACCCCTACGGTGAAAGCCGTAAAAAAAAACCACAAAAAACAATCACACAATAGCGATAATTGTTCATACCGCAGCACATAAAATGAGTAAAAAGTAATCAAAAACTCATATCAACATCAAAGTGAATTCGCCAATTAAAAACGTCAGTTCATCCCGCAAAAAAAAAGTCCCATACAGCCGCACTGTATTCACGGAAAAATTAAAAAGTTCTGGCTATTAGAAGCTAGCGAGGCAAAAATATTGTTTTAACACAATTAAAACACTTTTTTTTTCAAAAAAATTGGGCTTTCAAATAAAAAAACTACATAAATAGGTATCCCGTAATCGTGCTCAACCCACAGAGTAAAACTAACGTGTCACGGATACTGCAACGTTGAACGCTATTAAAAATAAAAATAAAAAACACTGCTAGGATTGCCGTATTTTCTTCAAACCTGCTTCCAAAAAACAGGATTTAATACCGATATAAAGTCTTGTCCCCCCAAAAATATTACCAATAAAAAAACGTCAACTCATCCCGTCGCGCAAAAAAAAAGTCCCTATACAGGCACCAAAAACCAGAAAATAAAAAAAAGTTATGGCCTCTAGACTGTGCGTGAATGCAAAAACGAGTTTTCCTTTTCAAAGTAGAATGTGTAGTGATATACGTGTGTAAAAGCAGTAAAACATTAAACAAATATATCAAAAGTGGTATCGCTGTAATCGTATCAACCTGCTGAGTACACTAGCATGTCATATATACGGCACAGTGACCGGCTGTAAAAAATAAAAATAAAAAACACTACCAGGATTGCGAAGTTTTTTGTGACAAAAAGCTTCACAAAAACCTTAATAAAAAGTGATCAAAGCATCATATGCCCCCCGTAATGGTATCAATAAAAACATCAACTCATCTCGTAAAAAACAAGCCCACAAGCAGCTCCATATGCAAAAAATTACAAAGCTTATGGCTGTCAGAATACACAACTTAAAAACCTCAACATTTTATAAAACACGCTATCATATTGTGTAAAAGTAATAAAACATAAAAAACTATATAAAATTTATATCATTGTATTGTACCGACCCCATAGAAAGTTATCCCGTCATTTATCCCGTATGCTCAATACTTAAAAATGAAGCCCAAAAAACAATGGCGGAACGGCTTTCCCCCTCCAATACCATGACCCAATGCTAAAAACAAACTAACTACGAAAACCTGTGCGCCAACAAAAGCAAAATACACCCTTAGGTGAGAATCCCTTGCGGGGCGTTGAATCCAAAATGGAGCAACATCTGGAAGTTTCACCTGTTTTAGTACTTTGGGGCTTGAGATGCGACATGGCTCCCCATCCCAATATCTGTGCCCAAAAGCCAATAGCCACTCCCTGTCACCTGTACCCCTGCCATGCCCCAAACAGCCGTTTTACACCCACATGTATGGGTATTGCCGAACTTGGAAGAAATTGCGTAACACAATTTTGGGCTTTTTTTTTCCAAGATTCCTGTAAACAAAATAACTTTTCAGCTAAAATATGCAGATTATTGGAAAAAATATATATATTTTTATTTTCAGAGCCTAACGCTAAAACAATTTGTGAAACCCCAGTGGG
Source organism: Phyllomedusa bahiana (assembly GCA_025379985.1). Taxonomy (NCBI): domain Eukaryota; kingdom Metazoa; phylum Chordata; class Amphibia; order Anura; family Hylidae; genus Phyllomedusa; species Phyllomedusa bahiana. Next base: position 77,837 of record JAODAL010008849.1, on the reverse strand, counting down.
GGTAGATATACTCACTACAACCTCTGGATATATTCCGTAAAGGGTGTAGTTTCCAATATGGTGTCCTTTTTAGGTATAATTAATTACGTATTTGGAACCTTTAGGGTGTCCCGCCAAACCTGAAATGGCCCCTAAATAAAATATGTAATGAAAATGAAGGCCCCAAGATCCAGTAGTGCTCCACCTATTCTGGGGCTTGGGTTGAGCCAAATAATGCACTAGGGCCACATATGGGATATCTCTAACGGCAGAAATCTGGGGAATCAATATTAATATTGCATTTCCTCCCTGAACACATTTACCGTAATTCTGTAAAAATGGCATAAAATATTGAAAATCTGCAAAAAAAGGAAATTTTAGAAATTTCACTGCCACTTTGCTTTAATTTCTGTGAACACCTAATGGGTTAATAAACTTTTCTAAATGCGTTTTGAATACTTTAAGGGTGTAGTTTCCTTAGATGAGTCATTTATGGGGTATCAACTACAGGTCAATATCAAAGTCACGTATAGAAACTGGACAGTCCCTAAAAATAATGAATATTGCAAATTTTCTTGAAAATTTGAAAATTTACTACTAAATTATAAGCCCCCCTAATGTCGTAAAAAAAAAAAAGACATTTAAAAAAAAATATGGCAAAAAACCTATAAAAAAAAACAGCAGACCCCCCCCATATTAGGGGGTAGATATGCTATTAAAACAAATTTTGGATGGAATAACTATCTGTCAATTTACATGGAGAAAATTTTAAGTTTGAAATTGGTACATTTTTCACACAAATGTGTCACGAGAAAAACAATCTCTGAATCACATGGATAGGTTTACGTGTCAAAAAGTATAATATGCTCACATAAAGTTACACATGACAAGATTTCAAAAAATAGGGCTCTGTCAGAGGCCAAAACTGGCTCTGGCGGTAAGGGGTTAAAGTCATGACAAATTTTGCTCTGTAGCCGTGTGCACTACAGATTATAAACTTCTTGCTCTCATGTCACTAACAGGAATATCTAGAAATAGAACTCATATGCCAATCACTGCTGTAGAACCACCCACAGGCTAACCAGGAAGGTTGAGTCCAAAGCTAGCTGTGGCTCTGTGAAACAGCATGGTGAGAACACTCCTATAAGAAAGAAAATGCGTCCTACATCATTTACCAGCCTCCTCCCGACCTCCTTTATCCTGTATTCTTATCCGTTTATTCAGTCTTAAAATCAGTAATAGAATACATCTTGCAGAGGATGGAGAGATCATATTACAACTGCCTATAGAAGTCTATGGAGAGGGGTGGGGAAGGAGATGAAAGAAAGACTTTCACATACAAGCAGCTGCAGCAGTAAGGAGCAACGTACAGTAGCTGCAAGTCCAGAAAAACCCACTAAGACCAATTTAGTGAATGGATTGGGAACCATAAATGATATAACCATAAACAAAGGAGGATTTGACACAAAAATCAAAAAGAAATAACAGACTGAAGAGTGAATCCCACCATAAAATAACTTTTAATAGTATTTAATAACAGAAAAAAAACACTCCCCCTAGTACTCCCTGGGTGCTTGGAACTTACCTAAAAGTAGGGCTATCGCCCCAAAAAGAGTGACTCACGAACCTCCTACCAGCCCTAGAAATCCCAACGACAAAAACTCTTTAAGGGTATGTTCACACGGGTAAATTTGGGCGTGCATTTTGCGTTGTATTTGCGCTCTAGATAACGAGAGAGATGCAACGCAAAAATTACGGAATCCATGTTCTCACAGAGAACTATGGAATCAACGCCTCCTCTCACCCGGGCGTACAAAAATATGATCGTATAGTACGCCCAGGAAGATAAGTGACAAATAATGGACAGTCATGGGGCCGTTGGCCCCTCCAAAGAAGCGCCTTGGATATGCATCATCACATTCGGGCTCTGGTTCATATCTGTTGGTGCCGCCGTGATTTATGGTATCAAATGCCTAATCTAATCCACGATTTATGTTTTTTCTCCGGCAAATGCGCTGTCATTGCTAGTACATATGTATGCAAGGTACGGTTTTTGCATATACAGGATGGTCTCTTTATTCTTATTGTTGATTGTTCATTAATTTATGTATCTTTTTGGTGTTTATTGTTATTCTATCAGTGTGTACACAATATTATTCCCATTCTTATTATTAGAAAATGGGTAATGTTGTTATCTCCAGATGAACCCCTTATCCTTTTGTGAAACACTTGGAGTCTATTCTTGAATGGAGTAAACATAACTGTGTTTTGCTATCTGACGTGTAAGGAGTATTGTCTTGGCATATTAGTGTATCTGTAGCAACATTTCGAGTTTTTTGTTTATGTAATTTGTTTTTCTTTATTGTTGTATCTGTGTCAATTTTTGTTTTGACTCTGCCTGTATGTATAGTTGTTTGTATAAGAGTTTTTGTCCTAGGGATTTCTAGGGCTGGGTAGGAGGTTCGTGAGTGGGGTCGCCCTTTTTGGGGTCATAGCCCTACTTTTGGTAGGTTTTAAGCACTCAAGACAGTACAAGGGGTTGTGTTTCTTTATTTTATTAAAAGTTATATTTTATGGTGGGATGCACTTTTCCGTTCCTGATTACTAGCTTGATGTCACAGCACTGAGCAGAAAAACACTCCCTTAATACAGTCCAGTTCGCACTCTTTCAATGGGGAGCTTTAACCAGATCTCTCAGTCAAGTCAATTCCTGTCTCCTCTGCAAGACAGATTCCCTTATAATGATTAATGAGAAAGTGAACAGGTAAGAATACAGGGAGGAAGCATAAATCACAAAGTTTCTTATTTTTCACCAATATTGTTGATTTATGGAAAGTGGTCTGATAGTTAGAGATTCACTTTAACCAATTCATAAACCGTTTAACCAGTTCCTGACCAGTCACTTTTTAGTACATGTGGGTTTGAACGCTCTCTTTACTAATTTTTCACCTGATACATAAGGCTTTGTTCATGTATTTTTTTTTTACATTAGATTTTTAAAAAACAAAGTCTTTCAAAATCTTACACTTTTTTTTAATAACAAAAAGTGCCGCTAAATGTTGTAATTGTGTAATTTTTTTGCCATGGTCTTTTTTTATATATAATTATGAATATATTTTATATATTGGGGGCTTATTTTACAAACTGTGTACCCCATAAGGTCAATAAAAGACACCCAGTCTATGGGTAGTCCACAACTGGTTACATTTAGTGGTACTGTTAGGGCTCGTTCACACGGCTTATTTTGGGACTGATTTCAGCCGTATTGAGCGCCGTATTTGCGCTCCAATACGGCTGAAATCAGTCCCAGTCATTACGGTAATCCACAGTTCTCATGTAGAACTATGGATTACGTCTCCCGTGTGACAGCCGGCGTAATTGCGGTGCGAAATCCGTCCCCGCAGTTATGTCGGCAATAAGCCATGTGAACATTGCCTTACAGTGAGGAGAAAAAAAAACCAAAAAAAACCTGTGTGCCTGGTGTTCTATGAATGGAGCCAGCACACTCAATCACAACCCAGTTGCCCATCAGAGAACAACTTGCTAGTTACATCTAAGAAGATTTTAGTGTTGCAAAATTTTAAAATTGGGAGGGGAGGTAAGCTTTTTTTTTAAATAAAAAGGGTTTGGGGGGGATTAAAAATGGGTTGATTAAGAAAAATTGGGGAATTTACCCTTATAAAACCAAAAGATAAAAAGCAAAAAAAAAAAAAAAAAAAAAATACTCAGAAATTTTACAATTTACCCATGCATATTTAAAACCCAGAAAACTAGATTCCCTGTATTGTTTTGTTTTTACACCCCCTTTTGGAAAGGTTTTTTGGGGGAAATCGTAAAATTTTTTTCCCCCCCAAGTTTTTAAAAGGGGGTGTAAAAAATTTTGTGTGCTAAGGTCCCTAAATTTAGATTTTATAGTCAGGGATTCTTGATATTGTTTCATTCTTGGCTGTGGCTTTTGGAAAAATCAGGGTTAAAACCAGTTCTAGACATCTCGAAATTTTGACAGAGAAACTTTCATAAAAAGGGGGAATTTGTTAAAAGCTGGTGATTGAAAGGGTGCAAAAAAATTCTTTTCCCTTTTTCTCTTTTTTTTAAGAGTTTCGAAATTTTTTCTGCACTGGTTTCTATTTTCTTTTCTTTAGCTTTTTCTTCATTTTCTTTTTGGGTTTTTTCCCCTTTTTTCCCATAGATTTCTTTTTATAATTTATCAAAAAAAATTTGTTATAAAACTTTTTTTTAAAGGAAAATAGTCGGGCAGTCCCACCACCCACATTATAAAAAAACCTTTAACCCGTAAGAAACAGTTGAAAAAAGTTTTTTAAGATGCATAAAAAGGACAAAAGGAGCATAAAAAGTAAAGAGAGCAGGAATGTTTAAAATTAAACCCCCTTTAAAGGGTTATTAAAATTCCCCTTTAAAAATCCCAGTTTTTTTTTTGACATTAATTTACCAATTTATGGATTGAATTTTGGGCATTATTTACTTTAAGCCATAAAATAAAAAATAAAACCACATGCCAAAAATGGTATTTAAATTAAAAGAAGAGCAAGTTTTGGGAGAAAGTTTTTTAAAAAACCGGGTTAAACTTTAAACCCCGGGGGTTCCTTTTTTAGGTGTTTTAGTTTGGTCAAAATTCCATTTGAAAAAAAGGGGGAAGATAAATAAGGGGAAATTCCACCCCCACAAGCACCAAGAGTTCAAGGAAAGGGAGGAGCCCCAAAAAAGAGAAAACATCATCATTTATTCGGGGAAAAATTTTAACTTATTAAAAAACAACTTTAAAAAAAGTCAAAAACCCAAAAGAAATTTTGTTTAAGTAAAACCAGTTTTATTCCCAATATCCCCCTGTCCGGGACGGAATTGGGGGTTTTCTCCCTTTGGGAAGTTCCAATGGTTGATTTTTCCCAAACCAAGTTTTCCCCTGCAACCAGGGTTTTCAGAAAGGTAACACAAAATTGATAGCAAATTTCAGTATCCATGAACTTAAATTCTTTGCCATAAACGTTTCCAAAAATTTGGGCCCGTTTCCCTTTTTAAAGGGGGTTATCTCACTAAAAAGGATTGCTTTTTATGTTAAAGATCTTTGCAAAAAACAAGTACTTTGCAAAAAATTATGCCCTTTAAAACCGTGCCCTTTCTTTTCTGGATACCCCCTTTTTTAATGGGGCTCATAGCTCCTCGGGTTTTCGCTTGCTCCCGGGACCTTTTTTGGGGAATTTCCCCTTTGATGGGCCCTGCCGGGCCCTGGTTCCCTTATAGCAAACGCCCGGGTTTTTTCGGGCCACCCCAATTTAAAACCCCATTTAAACCCCCTTTCTGTATTAAAAATAAAACCCAAAAAAACGGGGCCCGGGGGTAAGATGACCTCAATGTGTGAGGAAAAATTCTTTAAGGGATGTGAATGCACAAGTCAGAAAATGTATTACTACTTACCCCCAATTTTAAAAGGTAACACCCACCTTGTTTTTAAAGCCCCTTGAGGCCCCCCAAAACTCTTAATAAAAAGGGTTTTTCCCACACAGAAAAAAAATTTTTGGTCCTATTCACACCCGTTTGGGAAAGGAAAATAAAAGAATCCCCCTTTTATACATTCCCGCATTTGCTAAAGGGGCCCCTCGGGCCTCTTTTTAAGGTTTGGGTCTATTGTCAACGCTTTATTGTAGTAACTTTCTGCATTCAGTAATTTATCCTCTTCTTCCAGCCTGCAATTAGATTGGCAAGTTAACAAACTAAAAGATAACTGGATTCTTACTAAGCTTTTAGAACAAAATTACAGCTGGAAACACAAAACATTCGATTTTAAAATTCAGTAAGATTACACAGTCCAAGCAGGAGTTTGCCATTTTAGGCTTTAGCAAATGTAGGTATTTTATAGATAAGAAGAGTCCTTTCCAGCAGGTAAATGAGAAAATAACACTAAATCTGAAAGGCAAAGCAAACTCTTTTTAAAGCATACTTACTGTCCACCTCTCTCCACAAGTGTTTGGCAAAGATACTTTTTTGCATTCTTATGCGTTGGGCAGTTTTCTAAAGCAATTTCGAAGTCATCAATTGCTTTATTTAAGCTGCCTTTTGTAGCATATCTAGAAAAATTAAATGTAAGCACAGCCTGTTAATTTTAAGGACCGGGTCTATTTTGGTCTTAAAGGGAAACGGTCATAATGAACATGCTATCTAATCTGCAGACAGTTTTTTTTTTATAGAGCAGGAGGAGCGGAGCAGATTGACATCTATTTTTTATTTTTTTTTATTTGGAGATTTAGTAGAATTTGGACTTTATTTAAATTACTGCCTATTTTGCTATGGTTTGTGTAAAAACAGTGTTGACGCCCTTTCCCGGTATGAGTGTGATACAAAAAATACCCTTTCCCGTATTGGAACTCAAACCAGAATAAGCAGTAATTTAATTGAATTCTAATTCTTTACTGAATTAGTCTGCAAATTAGATGCATGTGAGAGGATTCCTTTAAGAACCAAGCAGAAATTCCATGATTTAACAGAACCCGCCATGTCCCCCAAAACGTAATTAATTGACTGTGGTTCCCCCAACTTCGACACCACAAAAATGCTCGTTCATGCCCTTGTCATCTCCCGCCTTGACTACTGCAACATCCTTTTTCTGTGGCCTCCATCTTGCACTCTCGCTCCCCTCCAAACCATCCTTAACTCTGCTGCCGTCTTACCCAAACCTCTTCCTCGCTACTCCTCTGCCTTTCCCCTCTGTCAACCCCTTCATGGCTACCAATAGCTCAGCAAAATTTCATTTCCAAGGTGCTAAACATGACCACAAGGTCTCCATAACCTCTCCCCTCCATAATCTCTGCCCTACTTTCCAAATTATTCCCCTCACGCAATCTCCGTCCTCACAGGACCTTCTTGTCTGTTCTCCTCTTATCAGTCCTCAATAACCGTCTCCAAGACTTCTCTCGCGCTTCCCCCACACTTGGAATGCACTCCCCCAAACCCACATCAGACTCTCTGCCACTCTCACCAGCTTCAAAAGCAACTGAAAACCCAAATTTCTTCAGGATTGCTATAACCCCACAATAACCTGCTGCCACTGTACTACCCACAAACATGTCTGCCCTCTCCTCCTGTCTTTCCCTCCTCCTTGTAGTTTGTAAGCCCTTTTCGGGCAGGGTCCTTCTCCTCTGTTTCCAGTTATACGTATTCATTGTCATTATTGTACTCACTTGACATTCATGTATGTGACCCCCCCCCCCTCAAATGTACAGCGCCATGGAATCAATGGCGCTTTAAAATAAATGTTAATAATAATAATTAATAATAATAACTGCAGGCCATTTTGTTTCCTATTGGCTCACATGACTTCTGCAATCAGCACGGTTATTTCCCATACCCGGTATCCTACTTAATAAGCTGGCTGCTCTCCTCCACCCATTTGTAAGGCCATGTTCACACGGCTTAAAATGGGCCGTATTTCGGTCCGTAATTACGCGCCGGAGTGCGCCAATTACGGGCCGAAAACGGCCCATTCATTACGGTAATTCACAGTTCTCAGAGAACTATGGATTACGTCTCCTCTCCCCGCCCGGCGAAGCCGCCGGAAGGGGGGAGATAATTGACATGTGAATTACTAGCGGCGTATACGCGCCGCTAGCAGTGATTGTCTATGGGGCCCGGGGAAGTGCGGCCCCCACTCCCTCCCCCGCTCCCGCCCCCGTCCACACGGCGTAATTGCGGGGCGTAATTACGTCCCGCAATTAAGCCGTGTGAACATGGCCTAAATGTGATGAAGCGCAAGTCAAAGAGAAAATGTTTAATTTATCATATTAGGTAGGTGTCACAAATAGCCGTGCTGACTGTCGTGGCGGTGTGGGTGTATGTTACTTTTTTTTTTAGGGGAAAGAGGATGGTCCTCTTTAAACACCTGTCACGGACATTTGGAAAATAAAGTCTGAAGTTAGAAAATACTCACAAGGCACCTCTTGCTACCAAAGCTTCAACATTCTTCAGATCAATTTCCAAAGCTTTGTTGTATTCATTCATAGCATCTACATGACGACCCAGCTTAAAGTAATCGACACCTAACTTCACACTGTAAGAAGTAAATCGTTTGGTAAGCAAATAGTATTTAAATACTCAGAAGATGGATATTGTTTACAATAAAATTAACTCACCACTTTAATGCCCACGATGAGGACTGTTTTCTTCTTAAAGAAGGAGCATAATCTTGATCAGAAAAATTTTCCCTGAAAAAAAATAAATATATATACATATTTGTATACATAAGATTGTCTTAGATGTATGCAGAATAGTTCGCTCACTATTTTCTTTTATTTTTTTGATAATTAACACTTGGATTTTTTTATATATATTTCTGAGTGCTAAATTAATTGCAATACGTATGGGTGTATGTAATGCAAGAGATGCAGCAGTGGTTTACACAACAGCTGTATAAACTATATTTACAAGCACTTTCTGTGTTGTGGTTATGGTGAAAAGTAAGTGACAAGCATAGCAAAACCAAACAATATGTGTACTGTTGAACTACCCTGTGCACATAGGAATCAACATAATTCAATCCACAAGACTATCACCACCAGCCAATTTACCTCAATGATAAAACATAAGGCAGATTTATTAATACTGGCACACCTTGCAACTGGTATACCAGCCCCTCTAAGGCTATGTTCACACGGCTTAAATTGGCACGTATTTCGCGCCATACTGCGTTCAATACGGGCTGAGATACATCCCAATAATTACGGTAATCCACAGTTCTCATAGAGAACTATGGATTGCGTCTCCTCTCCTGACATGCATTATTCACGGCACGTAAACGCCGTGAATAATCGACAGGTCTATGGGGCCGCCGCCCCCCCCCCTCCCCGCCCTGTGGGAGCTCGCACCGATCGGCACGAGCTCCCGTACACACGGTGTAATTGCGGGGCAATTAGCCCATGTGAACATAGCCTAAGGCCCGGTTCGCCATGGCTTATTGCCGGCGTATTTGCGGGGACGGTTTTCGCCCTGAAATTACGCCGGCTGCCGTGCAGAGGGGGTGTGGCGGGGGGGGCCGGCAGCTCGTCGGCCCCATAGACATTCATTATTCACGGCGTGTACACGCCATAAATAATGTGCATGTCCTTCTTCACGCTCGGCGAATCCCGGGAAACCCTAGTTTCTTTACCGTAATGTCTGGGGACTGATTTCAGCCGTATTGGAGCGCAAATTTCGGCCGCAATACGGCTGAAATCAGTCCCAGAATCAGCCGTGTGAACGTGGCCTAACTGTGCACTGGTATACTTGGAGTTATTTTACCACTGTAACATATCTGCTCCAACCTTTTATACCACTGATGGAAAATGAGGAATCTGTAACTTCAGGCACAATTTTTAATGCATTTATACAAGAAAACGGTCTCACAAATATATAAAAATGTTGTTTAGAACCACCCACACTTACAGGGCTTTAATCCGATTCCCTCCAATGTCACAATTTTCTTTTTTTGCTCAACTAACCCTTGTGACTGACCACATCCCTAAAGTCATGCAGAATATCGGTTGATGGATTTACAGTGAAATCTGTGGACTGCAGCTTACGCTTTCTGCCACACAATGGAGCTAGCCTGTGGCTATTTAGCGCAGCACCCGCACAAACAATGAACATGCTATTTTTCCATATGGAGCATGTGAATAATGAGCAAAAAGAACCCCCTGACTCCAATCACATGCATTGTAGCAGATTCTGTTCATTTAGGCAGGGGAATCCTTTCCAAAAATTTTAAAGGCAAAGGACCAGGGTTTTTCCCCAAACATAGCACTACCATAAATCAACACCCAGAACATCTAAAAAACAACTAAATGAATGGAGGGCCCTCCCCAAACTTTTTTTTGATCTATTTTTGGAAACTCATGACATGTAGTAATTTATTAGAGAGAAGGTGTCATTTCATACCCCCGTGCATTGTACATGTCTTCTATTTACCAATTGCAGCTTCATCGCATTTTTTTAAAACCCCCCCAGGGGTTGTCTTTATTAACCTTTTTTGTTTTTTGTTTGATAAACTTTCCCCCTTTTGGAAGGCCTCGAAATTTAATTTTTATGGGGGGCTTAGATTCTCTTTTCCCCAAAGGGTACTCAAGAGGAATTCAACCGTAGATGGGTTGGAAAACGCCACAGATTGTTGCATGACCTTTTCGTACGTGTCATTGTTGCTGGAAAATGTAGCACTATGTCTTAATGGAGACAAAAATATCAAGAAGTTAACTTTTTTATATTTTTTTCATTACATGGGAAAAAGGGGCAAAATTATTTTTGGGTTTTTGCCGATAATTTATTTTACAAAAAAATGTTGGGGATTGTGTATGGTAAAAACAAAGACATACTTTAAAAAAATAATACTCTAAAAGCGGCTGTTTTCCCAGGAAAAATATTTTGCCTTTTTTTTTTTTCTTTAGTGTTTTTGAGACCAATTTTAAAAAAAAAAAATTAAAACCCTTTGGGGGGCCCCCCTACTTAATTTAGTCAGGGGGGGGAGAACCACCAAAAAAATTTCCGGGGGGTTTTATAGCCAGGTATTTATTTTAATGGCCTGTAGCTTTATGTATCTTCAGCACATATCAGATGATTACTGGACGGTCTACATTAAGAAATTACACATACAAAATGATACAATGGGAACAAAGCGGTTTAATAGGAAAGCAAAAAAGCCCTACAAAACAGACCCATATTTTTGAAAAAATGCTGTACTTCCTTTAGGTTATGCCCTGCCCCCCCCTTTTAAATTTTCACAAGACTAAATTTACCTGTAGGTTTAAAGGGGGGGTTTCCCCTATGGATTTTCGATAGGGTTTTCCATTTAAAAATCAGATAAGTGTTGGTTCCCCCTTATCTTTTAAAAGGGGTTTTTTTTCAATCAAAATCATATTTAAAAAAAAAAAAAAAAAAAAAAAAAAAGGGCAATTTTAAAAATAAAAAATTTCCCAAAAGGGGGTTTGTATTTTCTTTAAATTTTTATATTTTGAGGGCAGTTTCCCCTTCCCTTTTGCCTTCATAGTTCATTTTCCCTTTCTTTCCCTTGGTCGGGTCCCGCCCCCCCTTAAATGCCAAATGGTTGTCGGGTCTCCAGCCTCCTTATTTTTCTCTGCCCCCCCTTTGTCAAACTCTAGGCTCCCCCCGCCCCTCCTTTTTGCCCCCTTCCTCCCCTTTTTGTTTTTGATTTGGGAAAAAACAAAACTGCTGATAAGCAATGGAAACATGTAAGGTGCCCTGAGTACAGAAGTCTTAGAAGCTGGAAATTTGCCCGCCTCCCCTTCAGCACATACTGACGCCAGCTCCTTGTCCTGGGCTGCCCGTACAATTGGAAAAGGGTACGGAAAAAGGGCAGATTAGTGGAGCTGCCCCCGGGCCTGTGGGACCGGGGTGGGACGAAAGCGGGCCCGCTAATAAACTTTTTTAGAATTCTTTTTAAATCAAGACAAACCCTTTACATGTTTACACTGCTTTTCAGCAGATCTTTTCCTCCTTTAAAAAGGGAGCTCCCCCATCTGGCCCCTTTCGATCAGTTTAAACCCCGGACCATAATTTCTGTAATTTAGACCCGCATTGCCGGGGGGGGAAACATGTTATGGGTTTTGGGGATGATGAAGCCTGCCCGGCTGAAGATGCTCCCCGTGGGGTTTGGCCCCGGGCCCCGTTTTGAAACCCCAAAATGCAGTGAGCGGACAGTTGTGCCCGCTTTAGGTAAATGAGGAAACCCCTTTTTAAAAACCCGGGCCCCTAAGTGTTTTTTTTGAACAGAGGGGAAGGTAAAAATCCAGTCTGTTTCAAAAAAGGAAGTTTTTGGGGGGTAAACAGGAATCCCATTCCAAAAATGGTTCCAATTTAGTTAAAATAAAATTTAAATTTTAAGGCCCCCTGCGGATAACCTTTTTCTCTTTTACCATTTCCTTGCCGAGGGGAAGGACCCCCTTTTAAAGGGTCCCTTTGGGTTTTTTTGGAAAAGGTAAATTTTTTGGCGGGAAAAAACCTTTTTTAAAAACCTAAAAGAATTGGGTTTTGGAAAAAAAAAAAAAAAAAAAAACCCCCGGCCCTTTATTGGACAGCCAAAAATTTGCCTTTTTTTGCCTCCTCGGGTTTTAATTTGAAAGGGGTTCTTTGGGTTCCCCCGCAAAAGGGTTTTTTTAGGACCCAAATTTAAAAGGGTTTGGGGTTTTCCCCCCCCCAGGGGTTTCTGGGGCCCCATACCAGGTTTAAACAGCCCAAGGGCCGGGGTGGGGACTTTTTAAAAGGGGAAAAACATTTCCCCGGGGAAAGGGGTTTTGTTTTGGGGCCAAAGAACAGGGGAAACTGGGCAGGAAACCCGGGGGGGAAAAAACCCTTATCCTTTCCCCGGTTTTGGGGGTTTCAAAAGAAAAAAATGAAAAATACCTCCAAAAAATTTTTTTTATGGGGTGGGAAAGGGGAAGGGCCCTTGGAAAGAGATTTTTGTGGTTTTGTGTGGGGGTTTAAAATAAATTTTAATTTTTAAAAAATTTTTATATATTTTATATATATAATTTTTAATTTTTAATTTTTAATATATAATATTTTTATATTTAAAAAAAACACACCCCGTCATCTGAAAAAGTTTGGGCCCAAACCCCCTTAATTTAAAACATTTTTAGTTCTAAAAAATTTTGGGGGTTTGCCCAAAAGCCATTTCAATTTTATATATCTAATAATGATGGACACCCCTAAAATTTTTGGATTGAAAAAGAGGTTTATTTTTATTTAAAACAAAATGTGCAAAATGCCCTTAAACCAAATATTTTTACTGGTGCCAAAATTTTGGGTACCCTTATTTTTTTTAAATTTTAATACTCCCAACTACTTTTTACCGACTTTTTGGGAAACACAACAATTTTTTTTTTGTTCCTCACGGGGCTTTTAACTTTTATAGCCCCGGGGGGTTCCCAAAGATTGAGAAAGGTATTTAAGGTGGCCAATTGCCCTTTTTTCTCCAATTTTTAAAACTCCTGTAAGAGTGGGGATTTGGGCTCCCCAAAACAACTCTCAAAAAGATCTGAAAACAAAGATTGTTCAACCAAAATTGTTGTTCAGGGGAAGGGTACAAAAAGTTGTCTCAGGATTTAACCTGTCCATTTCCCCACTTGGGGGGAACTAAATAAGGAAAAGGAAAGACCACGGGACAGTTCCCTTTTTTAAACCCCGAAGTGGGGAGGCCAAAAAAAAATATCGAAAAAACCCGAAAAAGGAAAAATGGTGAGGGGAAAAGTCAAGGGAAAAATCCCCAAAACCACCCCAAAGAGCTTTCAAACATCAAACTTGTGCGATGGGTGTCACTGTTTCATTGGTCAAAAATACAGCACATTTGCAAAAGGGAAGCTGTTTTTGGGGAGTGATTCCCAAAAGGGAAACCCCTTTTTGAAAAACACACCCCAAACAGAGTAACCCGAGGGAAAAGCAAAAACACATTTGGACAACCCCGGTTCATTTTGGGAAAAAGGGCCCGTGGGACTTTATTTAAACAAAGATTGAGTTGTTTGGGGCTACAAAAAGGGGCATGGCGTCCCCAAAAACACCGCTTCCCAAAAAAAAACACTTGTACCCACTGTAAAAAATTTTGGGGGGAGGTTCCATTTATGCTTTGGGGGCTGTGTGGGGCCCAAAGCCCGGGTCCCCGGGAAACTTGTTAAAGTTGAGGGGTCGCATGGGGTTCAACTCCGTTATCAGCCCGAAAAACTTCAGAATAATGTATAAAAATCAGTGTTTAATTTGAAGGTTTGCCGGGGAAAAGGATATTTCAGCAAGACAATGATCCCAAAACACAGCTCCAAATCTACTCAGGCATTCATGAGAGGAACAATTACAAATGTTCTGGAATGGCACATCCAGCCCCCAGACCTGAATATCATTGAACATCTGGGGGATACTTTTGAAGGGGCTGTCCATGCTCGGCCGACCATCAAACTTAACTGAACTTGAATTTTTTGTAAAGAGGAATGGAAAAATACCTTCATCCAGGATCCAGGAACGGTTTAAAAAGCTACAGGGAGCGACTAGAGGCTGTTTTTTTTTGCAAAGGAGGATCTACTAAATATTAATGTCACTTTTCTGTTGGGGTGCCCATACTTTTGCACCGGTCAAATTTTGGTTTAATGCATATTGCACTTTGTGTTAGTACAATAAACCTAAATTCAATCCGGAAATATTACTGTGTTCATCAGTTATTAGATATATCAAATTGAAATGGCTGTTGCAAACACCCAAATATTTAGAACTAAAAATGATTAAGATTAATAGGGGCGCCCAAACTTTTTCATATGACTATATATATAATTATAACAATTATATTTTATTATAACAATAAAAACCAATATTCTGTAACATTTCGATTCATACTTGTAGTATTCTGGCATATCTTCAGGGCTGATAACTCCGAGCTTTAAATGAGACAGATGACTTGGAAGTGAAGACTTATGCAAGGAGAGAGTGATCTTTTCATGGTAGCGGTCAATATCCTTTACAGCGGCTATAAAAGATGGAACTCAATTACATAATGTTGGATAACAGCATTCAGAAGACAACAATACAAACAGTGGATATCTATCAAATGCCATAACATGCAGCTAACTGGTACGATAAATGTAAAACAGAAAGGCACTGCAGAATGGGTAATGCAAACCCTCAACTTATAGCAAAAAACAGTGCATTGAGGAAAAGGCATAAAGAATAAAAATACAGAACAAGTTCTATATGCCCCTCCCTCAATTATTAAATTTGGGCTGTTTAGTAAATACTGCTATTTAGCAGGTGTCGTCTCACTATGAAGATTAGTTTTCAACATATAGGGAACATTAAATGAAGACTTTTCCAAATGTATTGGTTTTTTGATAGTACCTTGTTTAGAACATAAGAGATTTTATCTGCTCCAAGTGCACACAGGTTTCTATGGTTACCGTTCTGCTCTCCCTTCCTGACTGGATAGAGAACAGGAAGTGATGTTACCAAACGGACAGGAGCTTGAGAATGAGTGTGTTATCGCTAACAAACCAAGGAGATTAATTACTTTTGATCGTTTACTGTGAGCTCTGTAACCCTCTGCACTGTAGATTACATCTCAGAATACAGAACTGAGATGTGGAGAGCAGGACTGTAACCATAGAAACCTGTGTGCACTCCGAGTAAGTGAAATCTCTCAACTTCTAAACTAGGTACGATCAAACGTACCTTTCACATTGAAAGCTAATCTTAATAGTGAGACCACCCCTTTAAATGTTGGACTTAGTTTACGCTAACATTTTTTTCTCTTTCTGATGCCTATAAATTTCCAGATTGTTCCGCGCATAGTTCTATAGACCTATGAAAAGAAACACCCAACTACTCCTCCCCTGTGGATTGTAATATGATTATGAAAAGAACTTTCTCAGAGATGCATAATTATACCTCTGTATACCTCAGACTTCATGCAGTCATAGTGAGCTTTTTGTGTTAGACTATGTACATATCTGACAAAAGAAAAACTAATGCGTATGTACAGATGTTTTCTCAATTCGTAGCAATGCTCCGAGGGAGATAATAGCTCCGTAACACACTGCTTCTGACAGAGGCCATATCACAGTATACTAGGGCACCATGCAGCCTCCATATCACAGTGTACTAGGGCACTATGCAGCCTCCATGCACATGGCTCTGTATAGAGCTCTAAATTCACACATCTCCAGGCTAGTGTATGGTAAGACATGGCTGCTATGACCAATTTCATGACCCCATCCAGCCCCAGTATCCACCCCCCTTTCCCAGTAGCGGCTTCTATCGTACAGCACATCAACGGGCACTACCTCCCCCCCCCTCCCCCCACTCGCTCCTTAATTTGACAGGAGCCCTGTCAGCAGTACTGCCAACACTGCTGATGGCGGCCCTGTGGTACGTTATGGATTGTCATGACAGAAAAAAAAAATGTCCTCACAATTCCATATGAATAAGGCTGTGATCAGTCATATGTGATTGTGAGTTACACCCTATAATAAAGGGGCAATCCCATAACTGACTTCACACATTGACAGGTTATGTGGGTATCTGCAGGGACCCAAATAATCACTAAAACAGAGGTCCGCCTTACTGCTTAATCCCAATGAAGAGAAGCTTGAATGGAGCGATGATTGGGCATGTCTGCTGCCACTCCATTCAAAGGATATTGGACTGAAGAACAGAAGCCAAGTACAGTTGGGACATTACCTTGAATTAAGTCTCCAATTTGATAATATGATAAAGGGTCACCATGGTTACTTTGAGAAGGCACATCTCTAAGAGGACACAATGCCTGTTAAGAAAAAAATAAATTATACATGTGTATTGTACTCTACTGGGGAGTGTACCCTGGCCAAGAAAACAATTTGAACGGAAATACATACACTTATTTCTAATGGTTCTACATCTCGCAAAATGCCACTGCCCATTGAGATCAGCACCATGAAAAATCCAAAGTCACGAATTGAAGTTATTCTTCCAATTACAACATCCCCACGTTCAACATCTCTAAAGAGCAATTCCCTCTTCTGACCACTGGAGACTTCCATGAATTGCTCCAAAGGGGGCATGACCGCATAACAACCTACGGTACAAAAATACAAAAGTGTTAGCTTAGGTTTCAGAACACTTTATGGTTTCATGGCACACAGTCTAAGAAAGCCATTTAGCCTTATGTACTTATATCATGAAAATGGTGTAGCAAGTTACCACTGTTTCTATAGGCAAAAATTTAGCCAGAGTGATAGTAACTAAACTTTACAGCATACTTGTCTCAACTACTGCCATATTCAGAATACATTGGGGAAAAAAAAGTATTTAGTCAGCCACCAATTGTGCAAGATCTCCCACTTAAAAAGATGAGAGAGGCCTGTAATTGACATCATAGGTAGTCCTCAACTATGAGAGACAAAATGAGAAAACAAATCCCGAAAATCACATTGTCTGATTTGGAAAGAATATATTTGGAAATTATGGTGGAAAATAAGTATTTGGTCAATAACAAAGGTTCATCTCTCTACTTTGTCATATATCCTTCGTTGGCAATGACAGAGGCCAAACAGTTTCCGTAAGTCTTCACAAGGTTGGCACACACTGTGGCTGGTATGTTGGCCCATTCCTCCATACAGATCTCCTCTAGAGCAGTGATGTTTTGGGGTTGTTGCTGGGCAACATGGACTTTCAACTCCCTTCAACGTTTTCTATGGGGTTGAGATCTGGAGACTGGCTAGGCCACTCCAGGACCTTGAAATGCTTCTTACGAAGCCACTCCTTCGTTGCCCTGGTGGTATGCTTGGGATCATTGTCATGCTCAAAGACCCAGCCACGTTTCATCTTCAATGCCCTTGCTGATAGGAGGTTTGCACTCAAAATCTTAAGATACATGTCCCCATTCATTCCTTCATGTACACGGATCAGTCGTCCTGGTCCCTTTGCAGAGAAACAGCCCCAAAGCAAGATGTTGCCACCCCCATGCTTCACAGTAGGTATGATTTTCTTTAGATGCAACTCGGCATTCTCTCTCCTCCAAACACGACGAGTTCTACTTTGTTTTCGTCTGACATTCTCTCAACACTCTTCTGGGTCATCCAAATGCTCTCTAGCAAACTTCAGATGGGCCCGGACATGTACTGGCTTAAGCACGGGGACATGTCTGGCACTGCAGGATCTGAGTCCCTGGCGGTATAGTGTGTTACTGATGGTAGCCTTTGTTACGTTGGTCCCAGCACTCTGCAAGTCATTCACTAGGTCCCCACATGTGGTTCTGGGATTTTTGCTCACCGTTCTTGTGATTATTTTGACCCCATGGGTTAGATCTTGCGTGGAGCCCCAGATCGAAGGAGATTATCAGTGGTCTTGTTTGTCTTCCATTTTCTAATTATTGCTCCCACAGTTGATTTCTTCACACCAAGCTGCTTGCCTATTGCAGATTCAGTCTTCTGTAAGTCTTCACAAGGTTGGCACACACTGTTGCTAGTATGTTGGCCAATTTCTCCATGCAAATCTCCTCTAGAGCAGTGATGTTTTGGGGCTGTAGCTGGGCAACACAGACTTTAAACCCTTCAATATTTTGTTTCTGGTGTCCTTCAACAGCTCTTTGGTCTTCCCCATAGTGGAGTTTGGAGTGTGACTGTTTGAGGTTGTGGACAGGTGTCTTTTATACTAATAAATTCAGTGCCATTACTACAGGTAATGACTGGAGGACAGAGGAGGCTCTTAAAGAAGAAGTTACAGGTCTGTGAGAGCCAGAAATCTTGCTTGTTTGTAGGTGATCGAATACTTCATTTCCACCATAATTTGCAAATAATTTCTTTCCAAATCAGACAATGTGATTTCCAGGATTTATGTTCCATTTTGTCTCTCATAGTTGAGGTCTACCTATGATGCCAATTACAGGCCTCTCATCTTTTTAAGTGGGAGAACTTGCACAATTGATGCCTAACTAAATACTTTTTTCCCCACTGTATAATCTGTGTTCACTACTGAGGTTTTACTTAAAGGACCACTCAATTTTTTCAGCTTTATTCATTACAAATTGCTTTTAAGTACACTGAATTGCCAGTAACTTTGCTTACGTGCAGCTGCATACAGGATTACAAGCTGATGCAATCTCCTCTGTTAGGTCACATGACCCGCTCTCTGATTAACGGAAATACACAGTGCTTTTGATGCTGACAGGAAGTCTGTTTCTCTATGCATTCATATTAGGTAAACTTTGAATCTCCCATAGAAATGCATAGAGAGATTCATTTCATGGACACACAACCATGCTGTCTGTTTCAGCAACTCAGAGAGCAGGTCACATGACCCAGTGGCAGCAACAAGAAATCATGTATACAGCTGGAGATGAGCAAAATTACTGGAACTATAGTCAACCTAGAGGCAAGTTCTAATGAACTAAGGGGAAATAACATAACAAAAGCTGGAGTGATCCTTTAAAGTGGATGGCTAGTTTTTTCCCTAGCCAGAAAATAACAGCAGTATTCCTGTCCGTGGGTGGTGTATGGTATGGAAGGTCAGCCATACGGATGTCAATCGCAATAACAAATAAATCTCATTGACAGGAGTGCTGCTACTCCTGGTGGGGGAAAAGAAATCTAGTCTTGAAGAGAAACTGTAAGGGTATGTTCACACGTCGGATTCAGACGCTGACATTTTCATCAACAATCTGTGTCATGTCCTTGTTAGAAAATCGAAGTGCAGATTTCAGCCGAGGACAGAATACGGATTTTCAGAGATGGATTTTTCACCTCATATAACATATGTGAGGTGCAGAATCCGCCTCAAAGAACTGACATGTCACTTAATGTTTCTGTGCCTACCTAGGAATCAATGTAAAATGAACTTGGGGCGTTTTAAGGTCATCTCCGACCGCGTCAAAAACAGTTGTGTGAACATACCCTTGAGGCCCTCTCAGTTTACAGCAAGTTATATAGTTCGCGCGGATTTGCCAGACGGAATTGACGATCGTCAATCCGTCGGCAACAATTTTCAGTCAGTTAACAATCAAAAGCCTATTTTTCTATTTGTCTTCCAATAGATAAATCGCCCTGTCGTTTCACACGCGTATTTCGATTCCGGCATTGGACCACGCGTTGATTGAAACGGCAACAACCGGAAGGAAAAAACTGCAAGCAAATCTTTTTAATATAATTCGGGCGGATTCACCACCTACAATGAATGGAGATGGTGAATCCATCTGGAAATCAGTTACAAATACGTACCACACTTAGTGGCACTTATTTGCAACTGATTTTCAACTGATTTCAGAACGTATTTACGATCGGCAATCCGTTGTAAATACGTTCTGAAATAAGCCGTGTGAACATAGCCTTATACTGAGCATGCTAAGCGACCTGCCAGCAGCATGTTACAGAGCAAAAGTATATATAGTTCTGTAGGGAAAGATGCAGAAGAAATTGTAAATGTAACTCCTTAAGGGCAAGCGAATTTTTTGCATTTTGTTCAACGTTACATTACAAAAGCCATGACTTTTTTATTTTTCTGTCGCAATAGCCATTCCGCCACTGTCTTTTCGCATTTTAAATTTACGATATTCGCCATATGGTAAACATACTATGATAACTTTGTTCTATGGGTAAAATGATAGCAACAACATAATCAAATGTTTTTTAAAAAAAATACAGCACAGCAAAAATACTTTTTAAATAAAACATTCAGTTTGGGTGTCTTGGTATTCCAAGACCTATAACATTTTTACTTTTCTGTTGGTAGGATAACTTAAAGGGGTTGTCTCACTAAGTCGATTCCCCTTACCTATGTCCTGTTTTCTCAGTTTCATTTTTGAATTCAGGGGTGTTTTTACTGGCTTCTACTGACTACTACTGGCTGCAGTGATGAGCTGCTGAGGACACCAGGTCTGTAGCTATAGCGACCAGCACTGGCAGCCTATAAGGAAAGATCAAACAGGTCTGGAGCTGTAGTGATCTAAGGAGCTGATGCAGCCCATAAAAGAGGTGATATCTAGGAATAGGTAGGACACTGCTAATGGACACTTATTGTAAAGTGACTTGTTTTTACAAGATCTTTAACATAAAAAGCAATCATTGTAGTGAGACAACCTCTTTAATTCTTGTGGTACTATTTTTGGCTACACAAGACTAATTGTTGTTTATAATTTTTTTTCTAAGAAAATTAACAAAGGTATTACAATTTTAGGATTTTTGTTTTTTGTTTATTTTTTTATCCTATTTCACCATCTTTGATGAAATTAATCTGTGATAATCTCATAATATTATATATCACAGTAGCTCCAGCTTCTCTCCTCTATCATATACCCTATATATCACAGAGCTCAGCTTCTCTCCTCTATCATATAACCCTATATATCACAGAGCTCAGCTTCTCTCCTCTATCATATAACCCTATATATCACAGAGCTCCTCTTCTCTCCTCTAGCATATAACCCTATATATCAACAGAGCTCAGCTTTCTCTCCTATCATATAACCCTATATATCCAGAGTCAGCTTCTCCTTACATATTATCACAGAGCTCAGCTTCTCTCCACTATCCATACAAACCCCTATATATACATCAGAGCTCAGCTTCTCTCTCACTATCCTATATCATAACCCTATATATCAGAGCTCAGCTTCTCTCCTCTATCATCTAATCCTATAGACCACAGATCTCAGTTTCTACCCTTCTATCATATCCTACTCTCAGTTAGGCTAGCACAGACCACCTGCCAGGTTCTCTTTACAATATGTAACATGTACCATAGTTCCAGGAGTATGAAAAATTAAATATGACACATTTCACATAGAAGGCCACTCTTCTAGCCTAACAAGCTCCTGGTGTAGTTGGTTGGGCCAATTACTGGAGTTGATGCAAAAGAGAAATATTAGTCGATACTTTAGGGTACAATTATATATTGGGTTTCACTTTTCCAAAAATCTGACATATAATCCAAAGGGACAAATCCGAAGTGATAACTCGCATTTCTGTCGAGGATTTTTTCCCTTAGAGGTGGTTTCGCCTCCAAATTTGGCGCAGAGTAGCCTCATTTCAGTGGATCTGACCGGTGTCACGTGGGCTGTCTAAATGAACGAGAGTCTGTTTGCACAAGGATTTTAACAGGAATTTGATGCGGAATCTGCACATTTCAAGTTAACATTTGTCGTGCAAACAAACCCTTAAACTTTGACTTCTTTTTGAATACGCTCTTGGATTTGGTTTCACTGGTTTCATCAATGACTACATACGAGCTTTCAGCCCAAAAGAACATTCAGCAGATTCATCAAACAAACCTTCTGATGATTCATGTGAACTTGAATTTTCCCGAACATTAGATTTCCACGAAAGAGCAAAGAGCAGATCTGCTTTTCTAGCAATAAATTGCTGAATTTCAATGTTGTCGAGGTTCCTTTCTTTCCTGCCAAAAAACAAAGAAACACAGTAAGGCTAGGTTCACACCATATTTTTGTCATATAGTTGTGGTTCTATTTTCTATCCTTTAAAACACAGACACAAGGGACAAGCCACAATGCAACACAGGGGAGATTGCACAAATGCAAAAATACTGATAAACAACCACTCACACACCTACTATCCATAACAGTGGCCATTGCTAGTATTACAATTACACATAAAGGGAGCCAGTTATACAGTTGCGTGTGGTACACTATTACCAAATATAGTGCTGTTCTGATTTTCTTTCCTTTCAGAGCTAATGCAGTTCTCATCTCCTGCTTGTCTGCACAAGCTTTCCTAGGTTACCAACCCTCTCTCTGTGCTGTAGCAGTCCTGGCCAGAATGCTGATTTAACTCTATGATGTGTTTTAACAGCAGCACAGGAGCTCGTTCATTTGTGTCACTAAGGAACTTTAAGGGTATATGCATACTGCTTGTAGTGGTGCGTACTGTGCAGGCCACTATACGCTGGGCGATTTAGACGTGCATGCTGGCCAGTGCTCTGTGCCGGCCTGCATTCACTTTCGTGAAAAACAGCA
This sequence comes from Phyllomedusa bahiana, assembly GCA_025379985.1. Classification (NCBI taxonomy): domain Eukaryota; kingdom Metazoa; phylum Chordata; class Amphibia; order Anura; family Hylidae; genus Phyllomedusa; species Phyllomedusa bahiana. The sequence goes on along the minus strand of JAODAL010008849.1, from coordinate 55,387 downwards.
GGTAATCACAGCTCTCAATGAGAGCTATGAAATACCATACTTGAGGGCTGCACTTCGGGCGTACTGCAGCGCAATTACACCCCGAGGTACGGCCCGCAAGTACGCTGTGTGAACATACCATAACCCTTTATAGCTCTCATCTTCTGACCTGCTTGTTTCACCCCCTCCATTACCAATCTCCCTCTAACAGGCTCAGCTACAAATAACAGAGCTGATATTCCAATCACCACTGTAGAACACCTACAGCCTGAACAGAAAGTGGGTGAGTAGTGGAGTACTGCACACCTTAATCTGTAGTGAGGTGCTCAGCGGAAAGGATGCAGCTATGATATTAAAATGGATCCACGGCACACGTTCTTAAAGTGCATCAAAATATTTCATGTATTAAACATTATGCAATAAAGGAAAGAGCAAGATAAAACTCTCCATGAAGATAACAATTTGGTTTTAAGGGTTTGCTCCCACGGCACAGGTTTTCAGTCAGTTTTGGGATTTGAAAACCGTCTGTAAAGTTACTGTCAACCTTTTATATTGATTTTAATAGAAAATCTGTTCAGCAGTCCACACTGCATGAATTTTCCTCCGGACAGTTTTTGACACCGCCGTTGTACCTAAAAACTTAGAACATGTTCATTCTTCTGCCCGGTTTTCAGTCAGAACATGAACATGTGGGTGCGAAGGGGGAGGGTTTGAATTTACAAACTGCGGACAAAAAGAGACAAAATACCGGTCGGAAAATGCAACCAGTATTTGGTTTTTGCCGTGTGAACACTCCATAAATGTTCCCATGGTCGATATGACCGATCTTCATCAGTAAAAACCAAGAGTAGTGGCTATATGAGCTTGGAATATGCTGTGCCCTTGGAGGAAGGCACTCTAAGGGTATGTTCACATGGCGTAATTTGGTGCGTAAATGCGCAGCAATACGCCGCTCAATCACAGTAATTCTTAGCTCTCATTGAGAGCTCTGCACACTCCACGTTTTCCCCGGTGTATAATACGAGTGTCACTGTGAAAGTCAATGGCCCGGCATATTGTGGTGTGTACAGTACTCGCAGCAATAGGCTGTGTGAACATACCCTTCAACTCCATTTTAAATTTGCCGCACCGCGCTGCTGTTTTCTTGCATGTTTATTGCACAAAAAAAATGCAGTCAGATTTCAGATTCCCAGCAGCTCAGTATGTGGGTTGCACTTGAATCCGTCGATAATTCGGCAGTAGGTAGAACATGTTCTACCTTCCGCTGGATTTTCTATTGGAGTCTGCACAGCGCTGGGTACAGTCAGATTTTCAGCAGATTCTAAACACTGAATCCGCTGAAAAGCCCGACGAAAATCCAGTGCTGTGTACACATGGCCCAAGAGTCTTAGGGTATGTTCACACCGCCTGTTGGATCTGTTTTCGGATCCGAGAAACGTATTCAAAAGCGCTGTGTAAAATGCAAAGGGTGCCGCATGTTTGGATGCATTTTAGCTGCAGCAGGAATGCACCCTATAGTTTTATATAGGGCGTCTGCTGAGCAAAGCGGATCAAGAAAGGACATTGAATGGATCCGAAAGACGCATGTAAACACGCATCGGCAATCACTCGTCTGAACGTCGATGTGTGTTTCACATTGAAAGCAATGTAAATCACCCTGCACATTGTTAAATACGTGTTTGGGTCCATTTAGGGTCTGAAACACGGATCCAAACACGCATCTAAAAATGTATCCCAACACGCCGTGTGATACAAAGTAACCAGGGCTGTGGAGTCGAAGTCGTGGACTCGGAGTCGGTGGCTATTTTGCAGGAGTCGGAGTCGTCATAAAAGGGACCGACTCCCAAAATATATAATAAGTTGGTCCAGTTAGTTCGATGCAAAGAGCAAGAGGAGTTGGGTCGGCCAGTGCTACTGCTCCCATATCTTCAGCCTCATCACATGAGGAGTGTAATTGATGACATGGAGCAGGCAAAGTGCTGCCCCAGGGGGAAAGATTCTGCTCCATGGCAAACAGATTTCAGCAAAATGTTTCACCTGCTTTCAAAGAAGTAGAAGAGTTCAACCATTCATCAAAACTGACTGGCTGAGGCAATTCCTTTATACCCTGACATTGTTACCGATGTTGCCCCTGTGGTCACCGCTTTACCCCCAACCCAAGTTAGTGTAGAGAGTCCGTTCTCTAGCCTGGAAATATTGAGGTCAGATGTGAGGTCATGTATGCAGGATCTGATGGAGGAAATACTATTTCTCAGAACAAATTCAGAGACTCCACAAATGTTCCTGCAGTATTTTGCATATTTTAAATTTTTTTGTGTCCTAAAGTCATATCCAATAAATATATTTCACAGTGACAAGCAAAATGGTAACAATGTTTTAAACTTTTGACTTTCAGGCTCCATCTCTCACCATCCACTTCAGCTTTGTACATGAGGCTACTGTAATTTTATATACAGTCATCTTATATATCTTATACATAAATGTGACTTGCAAGTATTTAGCATCTGCTTAGTTCTGCAGATTCTTTCCTGTAACTGCATTGTTAATGTTTTGCTCCTAAAAATGTAAATGTTAATTTTTATTATTTTGTTAGTATTTGGGAAATCCACCTTTGGCTTTCAGCACTGCCTGAATACTTCTGGGCTCTGAATCAGATTCAAGCACATCTTGACCAAAATCTGATCGCAGATCTCTTCTACACATTCCCAATGTTGGTGCAGACTGGACTTGGATACAAATACAGCTTTTTCTTCAACTCTACCCACAAGTGTTCAAAAGATCAAAACATTGTTACCCTTTAGCTTGTCAGTGTCTGTTCTACCTAAATAGCTTGATTATTGTATCATAAGGTGATAAACAGCCTAATGTTACCATTTTACTACAGTAATCACTTAAACATGCGCCATGTATGAGGGAGTCAGGAGTCGGAGGTTTGGGAAATTGAGGAGTCGGGGCTTCGGCTTGCCGACTCCACAGCCCTGAAAGTAACACAAAACTAATGGAGACAGCAGGTTCAAAAAAGGTTACACTTCCCCACTTTATGATTAGCAGTCAAATAATGCAGCAGCCAATCACAGGCCAGTAACAGAAGACGACACTGAGGGTGATCGCAGCATCACGTGAGTGATAGATGTGCCGTCATGGGTGGGGAGGGGCAGCACTGGCACAGAGCTGGCGACAGAGGTTTATTTTCAATGGGGTTTTCTCACCACTATCATTAGATTTTAAGGTACATGAAGACTATTACCAAACATATTGCGGTTTTGATTTTGCTTCTTGTAAAGATTTTATCTATTGCTTGTGTACACAAGTTTCTCTTCGTTACTGACCACATTTTCCTGCTCTCACATTTGATTGCTTCACAAGCTGCTGTCAGACCACGGTGAGTCACTCTCTGCGGAGTCTTCTCTCTAACACAGGAGCTTGTTTTGCTAAATTAATACAGATTATAAACCTCCTGCACTGAGGGCACTGAAACAGGAATAGCAGAGCCGATATACCAATCACTGCTATAGAACCACCCAAAAGTGTGAGTCTGAAGATCATAAACCTCCTGCACTTATGTTACTGTAATAGGAATAGCTGAGCTGATATACCAATCACTGCTATAAAACCACCCAAAAGTGTGAGTCTGAAGATCACGAACCTCCTGCACTCGTGTTACTGTAACAGGAATAGAGGTAACAAAACCTGTACTGATGTCACTGTAACAGGAATAGCAGAGCTGATATACCAATCACTGCTATAGAACCACCCACAAGTGCAAGTCTGAAGATCATAAACCTTCTGCACTTATATCACTGCAACATGAATAGGGGTAACAAAATCTGTACTGATGTCACTCCTCTTATCAGCTCCTCACATAATCGTCTCCAAGACTTCTCTCATGCTTCACCCACATTCTGGAACTCACTGCCCCAACACATCAGACTCTCCTCCACCTTCACCAGGTTCAAAAGCAACCTGAAAACCCATCTCTTCAGGATTGCCTATAACCTACAATAACCCCGCTGCCCCTGAAACCCCCACAAACATGTCTGCCGCTCACCTTCTGTCTCTTTCCCCCTCCTTGTAGATTGTAAGCCCTCGTGGGCAGAGCCCTCACTCCCTCTATGCCCGTTGTAAGTCATTCATTGTTATCATTGTACTCGTTTGACATATATTATGTATGTAACCCCCCCCGAATGTACAGCGCCCTGGAATCAATGGCGCTTTAAAATAAATAAATAATAATAATGTTCACACATCTTAACATGTCGCAGAGTTGGGCGCGTAGTTGCCAGGTATTGCGCTTTATATACGGCGAACTGCGCAACGCATCCATAGAGAACTATGGATTATGGGTCATCTCCCCAGGCGTACAATATGACTGTATTGTACGCGCAAGGGGGAGAATTGACATTTCAATTGTTAGCAGCGAATATGAGCGGCTCACAAAGCATATCTATGGGGCCGGCTTCATAAACCTCCTGCACTGATGTTACTGTAGCAGGCATAGCAGTGCCGATATACCAATCACTGCTATAGAACCACCCACAAGTGTGTCTGAGATCATAAACCTCCTGCACTGATGTCCTGTAACCCGGCATAGCACCCGCTGATAGACCCGTCACTGCTATAGAACCACCTACAAGTGTGCGATGCTGAGATCATAAACTCCTGCATGATGGTCCTGTAACAAGGCATAGCGCACAGGGAGATGACACAGTCACTGACTATAGAACTCACTACAAGTTGAGTCTGGAGTCATAAACCTCCTGCACTGATGTCCTGTAACAGGCATTAGCCAGCTGATAGACCAGTCACTGCTATAGAACCACCTACAAGTGTGTCTGAGATCATAAACCTCCTGCACTGATGTCCTGTAACAGGCATAGCACAGCTGATAGACCAGTCACTGCTATAGAACCACCCACAAGTGTGAGTCTGAGATCATAAACCTCCTGCACTGATGTTACTGTAGCAGGCATAGCAGTGCCAATATACCAATCACTGCTATAGAACCACCCACAAGTGTGTCTGAGATCATAAACCTCCTGCACTGATGTCCTGTAACAGGCATAGCACAGCTGATAGACCAGTCACTGCTATAGAACCACCTACAGTGTGAGTCTGAGATCATAAACCTCCTGCACTGATGTTACTGTAGCAGGCATAGCACAGCTGATAGACCAGTCACTGCTATAGAACCACCTACAAGTGTGAGTCTGAGATCATAAACCTCCTGCACTTGATGTTCCTGTACCAGGCATAGCTACAGCTGATATACCAAACAATGCTATAGAACCACCTACAAGTGTGAGTCTGAGATCATAAACCTCTTGCACTGATGTCCTATAACAGGCATAGCACAGCTGATAGACCAGTCACTGCTATAGAACCACCTACAAGTGTGAGTCTGAGATCATAAACCTCCTGCACTGATGTCCTGTAACAGGCATAGCACAGCTGATAGACCAGTCACTGCTATAGAACCACCTACAAGTGTGAGTCTGAGATCATAAACCTCCTGCACTGATGTCCTGTAACCGGCAGAGTACAGCTGATCGACCAGACACTGCTATAGAACCACCTACAAGTGTGAGTCTGAGATCATAAACCTCCTGCACTGATGTCCTGTAACCGGCAGAGCACAGCTGATAGACCAGTCACTGCTATAGAACCACCTACAAGTGTGAGTCTGAGATCATAAACCTCCTGCACTGATGTCCTGTAACAGGCATAGCACAGCTGATAGACCAGTCACTGCTATAGAACCACCTACAAGTGTGAGTCTGAGATCATAAACCTCCTGCACTGATGTCCTGTAACAGGCATAGCACAGCTGATAGACCAGTCACTGCTATAGAACCACCTACAAGTGTGAGTCTGAGATCATAAACCTCTTGCACTGATGTCCTATAACAGGCATAGCACAGCTGATAGACCAGTCACTGCTATAGAACCACCTACAAGTGTGAGTCTGAGATCATAAACCTCCTGCACTGATGTCCTGTAACAGGCATAGCACAGCTGATATACCAAACAATGCTATAGAACCACCCACCAGCGTGAGTCTGAGACCATAAACCTCCAGCACTCATGTCCTGTAAGAGGCTTAGAAAAGCTGTTATACCCAAGACTGCTATAGAACCACCTACAAGTGTGAGTCTGAGATCATAAACCTCCTGCACTGATGTTACTGTAGCAGGCATAGCAGTGCCGATATACCAATCACTGCTATAGAACCACCCACTGCGAGTCTGAGATCATAACCCTCCTGCACTTATTTCCTGTAACAGGCAGAGCACAGCTGATATACCAGTCACTGCTATAGAACCACCCACAAGTGTGAGTCTGAGATCATAAACCTGCACTGATGTCGCTGTAACAGGCAGAGCACAGTCACTGCTATGGAGCTAAGGTTTCTCCCGCGGGAGATCCCACGCTATTATGTGGCCAGAGTTCAGGGAGCAGCTGAGGGCAGAGACCACCTTCCCCACACTGTGAGCCCCGCGTTACCTGTACTGCGGCCACTTGGAGAGCTCCCCCAGCAGCTGCTTGAAGCCGGCGTGCTCGTGCTGCTCACACTTCAGCAGGGAGAGCAGGCTCGGGCCGTGGTAGCTGAGGCATTGGCGCACCAGGTCCTTCTCCATGACACCGCAGCCACCATCACACAGAGCCCGGGCACAAGCTATTTCCTAGTCGGCTACAGGACCTCTGGTGACGTCATGTCCACGTGCCCAGCCTCCTGTGTGGGCGTGGCCATCTTACCCGGAAGTGGGGTATGTTCCGGGGGTTGGGCGGTGGAGAGGAGAGCTCTGTTAATGGAAGTTGAGGCTTTGTTTTGGTTGCAGCATTGGATAATGATCTACGGATTGGGGTCTCTTGGTGCATTGCTAGGTGATGCTTTGCAGCGTGGTCTGTAGGGGTATAGAGGGGTAGTGCTCTGCAGAGTGGTCTGTGGGTGTATAGAGGGGCAATGCTCCGCAGAGTGGTCTGTGGGTGTATAGAGGGGCAGTGCTCCGCAGAGTGGTCTGTGGGTGTATAGAGGGGCGGTGCTCCGCAGAGTGGTCTATGGGTGTATAGATGGAGGGGCGTGGGTGCGCCTCCGCAGTGTGGTCTGTGGGTGATAGAGGGGCGGTGCTCCGCAAGTGGTCTCGTGGGTGTATAGAAGGGCGTGGTTGCTCCACAGAGGAGGGTATCCGCAGGGTGGTCTGTGGGAGATGGTGTTCGCAGGGGTCTGGTGCTACCGCAGAGGTGGTCTGTGGGTGACGGGGTTCATCGGACAGGGGCGGTGCTCCGCAGGGTGGTCTGTGGGTGCACAGAGGGGCGGTGCTCCGCAGGGTGGTCTGTGGGTGCACAGAGGGGCGGTGCTCCGCAGGGGGTTGTGGTGAAGAGGGGCTGTTCCGCAGGTGGTCGGTACAGAGGGGCGGTGCTCCGCAGGGTGGTCTGTGGGTGCACAGAGGGGCGGTGCTCCGCAGGGTGGTCTGCGGGTGAATAGAGGGCCGGTGCTCCGCAGGGTGGTCTGTGGGTGCACAGAGGGGCGGTGCTCCGCAGTGTGGTCTGTGGGTGCACAGAGGGGCAGTGGTCTGGGGGTGTACAGAGGGGCGGTGCTCCGCAGGGTGGTCTGTGGGTGTACAGAGGGGCGGTGCTCCGCAGGGTGGTCTGTGGGTGTACAGAGGGGCGGTGCTCCACAGTGTGGTCTGTGGGTGACAGAGGGGCGGTGGCGGTCCCTCCGCAGGGTGGTCTTGGGTGTACAGAGGGGCGGTGCTCCACAGTGGTGGTCTGGGTGCACAGAAGGGGGTGCTCCGCAGGTGGTCTGCGGTGCACAGAGCGTGCTCCGCAGGGTGGTCTGTGGGTGCACAGAGGGGCGGTGCTCCGCAGTGTGGTCTGTGGGTGCACAGAGGGGCGGTGCTCCGCAGTGTGGTCTGTGGGTGCACAGAGGGGCGGTGGTCTGCGGGTGCACAGAGGAGCAGTGCTGCGGGTGTACAGAGGGGCGGTGCTCCGCATGGTGGTCTGCGGTTGTACAGAGGGGCGGTGCTCCGCGGGTGTACAGAGGGGCGGTGCTCCGCAGGGTGGTCTGCGGGTGTACAAAGGGGCGGTGCTGCTAGGTTTTCACCTTCGAAAAGGTACAGGACCTGTGAAGCCTGGGCCTTTTTCGTTCAAGCGTCAGAGTCATCGAGTGACGTCATATGTTGGAGTTGCTGTTAACGCATCAGTAGAGGAAAGAATCTAAAGTGTTTAAGCACCACGAGCATGAACAGTCACATGCATGTAAAGCATGTATTGCTGTGGAAGAGTCACTTGGAGAAAAAAGGCCACACAGGTCCTGGGCTTCCAACCACCGTGACATCTTCTGCCTCCTCCGCCACTTCCAAGCCCAAGCGGTCCTCTGCTGCTGATATGCTGGAGCAGCCTGAATAAGCAACGTCCCCAGTCACAGACACTGTCGACCGATTGTCACACAGTCTACACCTTCCCTTCCAGCAGTGTGACCTGCACGCCGTACAGCAGCTAGTCCACCAGCCAGCCTTCTGTGTACCAGTTGTAGGAGCAGAAGAAATGCTTTCACCCCAGTCATCCCAAAGCCTGAATGTTGGCATTGCCAGGCTGTTGGCCTTGAAAATGTTGCCTTCCGCGTGGTGGACACAGATGGGTTCCGCCACGTCATGGCCCTGGCATGCCCCCAATATCAGATGCCAAGCAGGCATTTCTTTGCCAGAAAAACTGGCCCACCACATCGCAGAAAAGATCTCCAGCACGTTGGCTGTATGTGTGTCCACCAAAGTCCATCTGACTACAGACACATGGACTAGTAAGCATGGTCAATGGCATTACATCTCACTGACTGCTCACTGGGTGAGTTGGGTTGATGACAGTGGCTCTGTTGATGGGTCTCAGGCTTGGCGGACACTTCCACACTGCAGGGATGGTGCACTTGGCGGACACTCTTCCTCACTGCAGGGATGGAGTCCAGATCTCCAACCCCATCACGTGCCAAGAGAAACCAGGCCATTGTGAAATTAATCTGTCTTGGAGACCGTCGACACACAGGTCAAGAGCTGAGAACGGCTCTTCTCACTCAGACCAACCAGTGACTGGCTACTAAGGCTATGTTCACACGGCTTAACTGCGGGGCGCAATTTCGCCCCGCAATTACGCCGTGTGGCCGGGGGTGGGGGAGTGAGCGGGGGGCCGGCACTTCGCCGGCCCATAGACAGTCATTGCTAGCGGCGCGGATACGCCGCTAGAAAGTGACCTGTCAATTATCTCCCCCCTCAGCGTATTCGCCGCAGCCAGCATGGAGAGGAGACGTTAATGCGTAGTTCCTCTATGAGAATGTGCATTACCGTATGTTACTGCGGCGGATTCAGCCCGTAATTGGGACTCTGGCGACGTAATTACGGTCTATGAGAGATGATTGTCCCGTAATTAAGCGATGTGAAGCATGAGCCAGAATCCTGGCGCCAGGCAAGGTGATGTGTGACAATGGGAGAAATCTTGCTGCCCTTAGGATCATTAGACTATACAAAACCCTTGCCTGGCACATGTCCTGAACCTGGTTGTGCAGAAATTTCTCAAGCACTACCTTGACTGCTGAGGAAGGCTCAAGGTCTTAGCTCACACTTTCGGCATTCACCCCTGCTTCGGCACAACTGGCAGCATTGCAGCGTGATATGGGCCTCCCCGCCAACCGTCTCATTGTTGACGTGGCAACATGCTATAATTCCACCCTTCGCATGCTCCAGCGATTGTGGCAACAGCGTAATGCCATTATGCAGTATGAAGTGTCGCCTGGCCTGACAAGCAGTGGTACTGACCTTGGGGTGTTGATTCATAGAGAGTGGAGGCAGGTGAAGGATCTCTGCACCATCCTTGACAGTTTTGAAGAGGCCACCAAAATGGTCAGTAGGACGATGGCATTGTCAGCATGACCATTGTGGTCCTAATTTTACTGGAACAAGTGTTAGACACTCTATGGCAGAAGGTCCCAGCACTGATGGAGGAAGAGGCAGACACAGATGCAGACACAGAGCCTTACTTGCCGTCGGATGTAGAAGGCCCGACTGTTTCCCAATTTTACTTCTTTAGGATGGCAGTTCAGGTCACAGAGTAGAGTGCATGAGGCTAGCCAGGCCTCTGTTTATGCTCCGGATGAGCAAGGGGAGGAGAAAGAGGAGGCCGATACTAATTACCCTTCAGTGGTAAGAGTTTGGCACAGATTTCAGGAGGAGGATGATCTGCTTAGTGCCCTTCAACCCCGAGGCTTGGGAGGTCCCGGCAGCATCTCACACATGAGTGCTTGGATGCTACAATACCTACAACATGATCCATGCATCAAGGCAATCAAAATGAACAGCAATTACTGTGGTGGCATAAGCTACAAACACACATTTTTGAAAACATATATTATACACATAAGGCTTTCATGTGATGTAACATTCGTTACCATAGAAACAAAAAAATAAGACAAAGCCAAAGACTTATTAGCAGCCCCTTGTAGTGCACTATGGCCAAATATGAGATATCTCTAAAAATGGCAAAATCAGTAGGACTCAATGTTGAGTTGCATTTTTTTTTTTTTGTAACATCTACTGTGTTCCAGTAAATAATGAATTAAAATTGAATATCTGCAAATAAATTTCACAAATTTCCTTAATGCTGTTTCAAATACTTTTTTTTAGATGGAGTCCCTTATGGGAGTATCTAACATATAGGCCACCTAAAGCCACGTCAGAATTGGACTGGTCCCTAAAAATTGGACTGGTCCCTGATGCTAATTTTCTTAAAAATGTGAACAATTGGTACTAAATTTATATTCCCCATAATGTTGTAAAAAATAAAGACATTTAAAAAAATTAAAGTAAACATGGTAGAAACTAGTTATAAACTATTTTGTGTTATAACAATTTTATAGGTTGAAATTTTTGAAGTTTGAAAATGGCAAATTTTTCAAAATTTAACATTTTGATATTTTTCACATATAAAGGATTGTATGGATCAAAATGTATTACTAACTTAAAGCACAATGTTTCATGAGAAAACGATCTCTGAATTACATGGATAGGTAAAAGTATCAAAAAGGTATTTTCACATAAACTGACACATCAGATTTGAAAAATGAGGCTTTGTCATAGAAGTCAAAACTAGCTGCCTCAGTAAGGGGTTATATAAAAATAAAGCCTTATGTATTGGGGGAAAAAGGCAAAAAAGTTAGTAAAAAAACATACTAAAATAAATTAAACTGATTTCGGTGCAAAAATTTTTTTTATCACCACCTTCAAAAAATCATATTTTTGTTGATGTAACTAAATGAAGACTTGTTTTATTTTTGTTCTTTGCAGGACGAGTTGTATTTTTCAGTAGCACCATCTTGGGGCAGATATCACATTGATTCACTTTTATTAACTCTTTCTGCTAGGTGTTGGAGAAAGCACAGCAATTGTGGCATTGTTTGAGATATCAATTTTTTTATATTTTCTGTGTGGCATAATGTGTTACCATAATTGTGTTGGTCTGTACGAATATGGGGATTTCAAACATACTATTTTAATTTTTTTATATAATTTTTATATATTACACTTAGCAACATAAAAACTTTAAAATAGTTATGTGTATATTTTACATATACAGCAAAATTATAACCATTAAAATATACCTTTATAATATGCATTAAAATGCCAAATTACACCACACAATAACAAAGAAGTTAATACAGGGCAAACAATAAACAGAAAACAAATATAATATTAAATAGATACACTCACATTAGAGTTTTCAGAGTGACAAATCCTATAGAACGTGCCAATCAAAATAGGTGATTCTATACAATCCCTAATGCAACTAGTGTAAATAAAGCGGGGACATCGCCCCAAAAAGGGCAGCTCCGCTATTCCTAAGTCCTAAGTGCCTAACTTAAGTAAACAAAAAATACTATGGAAAAACCTGAGGTTTCCACTCCGAATGAGGGTTCTCCAGGGACGAAATATTATATAATACGTTGAATTAGGGATTCCCAGGTGAAGATACAGCAGTAATAAACGGATCATCGAATAAGTGTCGGACGCTTTAACTTGGGTGGACATGCCGGGTGTTATATCTGGAAGTACGTTTAACATACTTACAGATAGTCCTAGGTGTTAAGGAGGTTCATTTAATCGCAGGGTGAACAGCAAAAAAAAAAAAAAAAAAAAAAAAAAAAAACTTCATGAGAAAAAAACACAAAAAAAAAAAAAAAAAAAAAAAAAGCAAAAAAAAAAAAAAAAAAAAAAAAAAAAAAAAAAAAAAAAAAAAAAAAAGCAGGTACAAAGGGACGGAGACAGGATGGGCCCGGGGTTAAATGAAGACTGGAAGCTGGTACTAGGCAGGCAGCTGATAGACAAGATGGCAGGATACAGCAGAAACAGGAATACCGATATCAGACTGGCAGGACGGTGGGTAACAAGCTGACAGGCTAAACATACATAGGTAGCAGCCAGGAATAATGGCAGGACTGAAAACTAGCGCTCAGGTAGACAATCGAACTGGTGGCAGGATGTTCCTTAAATCACAGGAGGTCATAGGTCATTGGACAAGTAACTGGGACACTGTCCCTTTAAATCCAGATCAGCGAGCGCATGCACACCCTAAGGCTATGTTCACACGGCTTAAATTTCGGGCCGTAATTACGCCCCGCAATTACGCCGTGGGGGCGGAGAGCGGGGGAGTGAGCGAGGGGCCGGCACTTCGGGCCCGGCCCATTGACTTGAATTGGCCAGCGGCGCTACGACGCTTGGAATTCACCATTTCAACTGGCGTCGATGTAACACAACTACGCCATGTTACTCATTATGAGGACTGAAAACTTGCGCGTAAAATGAATGGGGCGGATTTTTAATACGGCCCAGACTTAGGCGTATTACGGACCGAAATACGGCCCATTTTAAGCCGTGTGAACATGCCTTAAGGAGCATGTACAGAACGGAAGTGAGTACAGGTGAGTTGCAGCAATAACAAGGGGCACAGCAACAGGTATAGGAACCTTTGGCACAAACAGAAAAACAGACATGTCTGCGCTCCACAGCAGTGGCGTGAATGGAGACAGGACAGAAGTAGTGACACGGCCATGCCCGTGGTCTGCAATGGGTACCATGGCATGGGACGTGACACTTATTGCATATATGTATATCTTCCTATTTTATTTTTGTATTCTGTAAGCACTGTACCTTTTGTCTATTAAAGTTCAAAACTTGAATAGGCTTGGTTCTTGTATGCTCTAAGAATCCATAGTCTTGAGAAGAGTGTTTAGTCCTGTGACTGCTGGAGAGCAGGGTTTGGCTAGAGTGTTTAACGCTGAGGCTTTTTTTTTTTTTTTTACGTTTGTTTTTCCTACCTCGCCTACCCAGAGCTATAACTTTATTTTTCCACCTACATAGACATATGAGGGCTTTTATTTTGCAGGAAAAGACGTACTTTCTAATAGTGTTATTCATATTACCATAGAATATACTGAGAAACCGCAAAAAATTGTAAGTGGGGCAAAATGTGAATAAAAAACGTACTTGCGCTATGTTTGCGGAAGTTTTGTTTTTATGGCGTTAACTCTTAAGTAAAAATGATGTGTTATCTGTATTCTACAGGTTGACAAGCATCCACTAATACCAAACATGTACGTTTTTTATTATGTTTTGGTACCGTAAAAAAATTCCAAACATTTTGTATTTTTGAAATTTGTGCCGCCATTTTCTGTGACCAAGAACTTTTTTGTACTCACACCTATGGACTTGAGTGCGGGTGCATTTTTTGTGGGCTGAAGTGTACTTTTTATTGCTACCAGTTTGGAATGCATGCGACTTTTGATAAAATTAATTCCAATTTTTAGGGAACGTGAAATGACCAAAAACCCGCAGTTTTGACATTTGGATTTTTTTTATGGGATAAATGATGTTATACTTTAATAGATCTGACTTTTTTGAACGTGTCCATATCAAATATGTGTAACTTTTTTATTTAATTTTTTTATTAGTAAAATGGCAAAAGGAGGGTGATTTGAACTTTTAATATTTTATTTTTTTACACTTTAAAACATTTTTTTTTTACTTTAACTTTGAGTCCCCCTAGGGTACTACACCACTAGGGGGAGTGATCATTTTTACGGCCTAATTTGTATAGACACTGCATTAGGGTGTACCAATATGGCAGTTTCCCCACTTCCTGCCTGTGGCTGGAAGTAGAGAATTCGAAAACATGGCGGCAATGGAAGCCCGCACAAGACATCTAAGTGGTTAAACAGCATTCTGCGCTGTAACCTCCAGGTGTTAGCTGTACTCATACGTCTGTAAGCGGTGAATCCTATGAGTGCCAGTGACCAATGTTTGTGAGCGGCAGAGGCCTGTCACTCTCTTGAAAGGTGGTGGCAGCTTGTGTTTTAGTGTGGATGGACTGTGTTGGGGTGTGATTTATGCTCAATTTGCCACCTGTGTTGAAGATGAGTGCAAGATTGAATGGACATAGATCAACTCCTTACAGTGGCCCCCACATCATGTGCTGGTAAGTGTATACATGACAGCTATTCACTTATATGATTTATTTTTATGCATTTTTTGTGCAGCACTGCTTTAATTCATTAAACAATAATTTTTTTTATTTAATCTCACATTTTTTTTTTGATGGAATAAACTTATTGTACAAGAAATAATGACAATAGTAAGCAAAAATTAAGATTTTGCTATTAAACTCAAGAAAAAGAAAAAAACCTGCAAACACAACAATAATGAATAAACAATTTGCAGTGGTCATTTGATATAAGCATGATAGTGGATGTTTGATGTACCATTGTGCCTTCAGTATGCTGTATACTCAAAACAATTACATAGGAAACGCCTTAATTCTTTTTACTATTTGCAAATTTCTGTACATACAGTACAATACTAAAAAATAAAACCCTTGTTTTATTTTCTTGTAAATAAAAAGGTTCCTGACAGAAGATGCCCCTCTCATTTTTCCAGAGCACTATATGAAAAGAAAGGGGCACTCTGATTGGTTTCTATGGGCAAAAAGTTAGTTTTAGGGCTTATTCACATGGCGTTTTTGGATCCGTGTTGGATCCGATATCGGATCCAAAAACGCTGCAGAGATCGGATCCTAAAAAGATCCAACACGGACCCAACACACAGCTGCGTGTTTGGTTACGTGTTGGATGCAGCAAGATCGCACACTATAGTTTTAAATAGGGCTCCTGCTGCGTCTTTCGGGCCAAGAATTGACATGTCAAATCTTGGGACAGATCCGAAAGACGCAATGAGACACGCATCGGCGATCACTCATGTGAACTCCGATGCGTGTTTCATAGTAAAAGCAATGTACATCACTATTTTTTAGAAACGTGTTTGGGTCTGCTTGGGGTCCGACAGATGGATCCAAACACGTATCTAAAAGCGTATGTTCACACGGACCCAACACACAGTGTGAACATACTCTTAGACCAAGACAGTTTTCATACATGTGGCCCCAAGTGAGAGAAGAGAGTATAGACCATAATTTTCCTGTTAGAAGCTATTGAGATAAGGGATGTAATTGCTGTCTTCTAGAATATGGGCTCTCTTGTATACAAATTATGTTTCACGGTTCCAAGATAAAACAAGCTGTTTAACAGCTGCCTGGGAGACCAGGTCCTTTAGTGTACTAGGTCTAGCATCCAAATATAGGACATCCTACTTCCCAAAGAAGACATAGAAGCCAGACCTGCACAGAGCCCATAATTTCTCCCTAATATAAGGGCACTTCCACTGGTTGTTAATAGTTGCACAGCTTCTTCATCCATTTTTTGCCCCTGGAACAGAATCTCTCACCTACTCTGTAGATGGGTGATGGACTATACTCTGTGCTTCCGAGTTATAGCATGGCACAATTCACCTCAGGATTTCATCACGTTCTTGGGATCTGCCATGATACTTTTAAAAAAAATCATCCTGACAGATACCTCAGCAGTGCTGCGACAGGACCATTTACCCCTTACTGACTGTCTGCTGACTTTTGGCATCCGGCATGTCAAGTCGTTCATCTGCAGTCATGTCTTTTAAAGTCGCTGCAGACAACGGGGTTTGGGGCACCTGGCAGCACTGCTGCGTGAGAACTGGGCTGTACTACACAGCCCTGTTCCCAGCACAGTTCCTGCAAGCACCGGGGAGCGGAGGAAACCTCCGCTCCCCGGCGCTTAACCCTTTGTTTGCCGCGGTTTGTGACCGTAGAATAAACAAAGGGCTTACCCCTGGTCTGTCAGGTGATCGGGACGCCCGGTGACCCGACAGAGCCCTGGGAATGGCTGTACAGTCAGCCCTGGGGAACTAGAATAGGTCCAGGGCAGCTCGGACCACAATCACCAAGAAAACCACTAGTAACACATTACGCCGCAATGGTTTAAAATCCTGCAGTGCCTGGAAGGTTCCCCTGCTCAAGAAGGCACATGTGCAGGCCCATCTGAAGCTTGTCAATGAACACCTGGATGATTGTGCGAGTGATTGGGAGAAGGTTTCTGTGGTCGATGACAAAAAATTGAGTTTTTTTGGCATTAATCAAAATCAACGTGTTTAGAGGAAGAGAAATGCTGCCTATTACCCAAAGAACACCGTCCCCACTGTCAAGCATGGAGGTGGAAACATTATGTTTTGGGGTGTGTCTTTGCTAAGGGCACAGGACTACTTCACTGCATCAATGGGAAAATGGATGGAGCCATGTACCATAAAATCCTGAGTGACAACCTACTTCCCTCCGCCAGGACAATAAAAATGGGTCGTGGCTGGGTCTTCCAGCAAGACTATGACCCAAAACATACAGCTAAGGCAGCAAAGGAGTGGCCTAGCCAGTCTCCAGTCCTTAATCCCTTAAAAAACTTATGGAGGGAGTTGAATCTCCGAGTTGCCAAGCGGCAGCCTCAAGATCTTAATGCTTTAGAGATGATCTGCAAAGAGGAGTGGACCAAATTCCTCCCGGACATGGGGCGCAAAACCTCATCATCAACTACAAAAAAAAAAGTCTGACTGCTGTGCATGCCAACTAGGGTTTTGCCACCAAGTTTTTAAGTCTTGTTTGCCAGAGGGATCAAATACTTATTTCTCACTGCAAAATGCAAATAAATTTATACAATATGGTTTTCTGGATTTTATTTTGGATAATCTATCTCTCAATGTTAAAACTAAGCTACCCTTAAAATTATAGACTGTTCATGTCTTTGTCAGTGGACAAACTTATCAAGGGATCAAATAATTATTTCCTTCAGTGTATAGTAGTATAAACTATTTCCTAATGGGCAGAGGGACCAGGTCCTTTACCCTGGATGATGCAGCATTTTTATATAGTATAAGACATTTTCTAGTTGATCAAGGGACCAGGTCCTTTACCCTGTAGGAGCTAGCATTCTTGTATTATATAGCATAAGCTGTTTATTAGTGGGCAGAGGAACCTTTAACCAACTAGTATTTCACTTACTTTCATAGAGCAGACTATTTCCTAGTGGACAAAGGGGCCAGGTCCTTTACCCTGTAGGAGCTAGCATCCTTATATAGTATAAACTATTCCCTAGTGGACAAAAGGACCTGGTCCCTCTGTCTACTAGGAAATAGCTAATACTATATAAGACTGCGAGATCCTACCGGGGAACGGACCTAGTCCCTCTGCCTTCTGCCAACTACGAAATAGCCCGCTCTGTCTGAGAATACTTAATCCTCCAAGGAGAAAGTACCTGGTCCCTTAAACCACTAGAATATAGCTTATACTATACAGGCAGTCTCGTGGTTATGTACGGGTTAGAGATGTAGGTTCATTCTTAAAGGGGTTTTGCCACCATGTAAAGTCGACGTGGGATGCTTAGAAATCATAAGTTTGGCACTTTCCTAATTGCATGTCATTAAAAAAAGTGCAAGGTGCCACAGCTGCAGCCTTCGTTACCATATAATTGTGTACAGCTGGTTGTCATTGGTGCCGACCTGTTCTAAGCCTCCTGCCTGTCTGGTCGCGCTTGCGTGATTCATTACTCTTCCTCTGAAGCCCCCTCGGGAATGAGCACGTCCTGACACAGGGCCTGACATGCGCAGTAGCCAGGACAGTCTGTCGGCTCCTTACTTCACCCCTACTTCCTGCTCGCACAGAATCGTCACGGACTGTGCTTGGGGGATATGCTGGCTGTTCTCCAGATTCTTAGCCACGCTCCCTTACTCCATGTCTACACTTTTCTATGTTCTAGTTCCTTGCTCCGTTCCCTTACTCCTTGTCTTCTACGTTTCTCTTTACTCTGGGTATTTGTCCTGCTCCCTGCCTCCCTGCTTTTAGGTATGTCGCTCTCAGATGCCGGCAGGAGCGAGCACGACTCGCAGCGCGATGACGTCACTAAGTGGAGGGCGGTTTTTTTTAAACTACCCAAGCAGAGAACGCCCCCGATCTCAAGACCCAGAGGACCAGCGGCAGCGTGTGAGGTAGGGAACAGCCGTCTTGGCAAAACCCCTTTAATTTGAATTTGTATGTAAGTCAGAACAGGTATATTTAGTACATGTAAGGTGTAGCATTCTGGCACTTGCAGTTACACAACTACAAATGCTAGCATTTCACACCACGCATGTAGTGCCAGTGTCAGTATTATTAAGTAAAATGCAAATATAATGCTGACCCACAGAACTGACACTGGCAGAAACAGGAAGAAGATCTGCTGTGCTGCGTAAAGCCCGACTTAGGTATGTCCCAGGCTTATGTTGTTCTGACAGTCCCAAGTCGGAACGACGTAAGTTGGGGACTGCCTGTATAAGAATGCTAAATCCTACTCTATGTGAGAATGCCAAATCCTAGGGGGCGAAAGGACCTGGTCCCTCTGGCTACTGAAAAATAGCTTGCTCTACAATGCTCACAAAAAGTTGTGAACATAAAATTTTTTGAAATCTTTTTTTAAATGAACTAAATGAGACCTCTCTTTTCTTTAAAATGCATGTGTCCAACTGTTTAATGTTTCAGTACTTTTTGCACAACTTGGTGATCTCTAACAAGGAGCTTAATGACCAAATTCACAACAAGTGTTTTATCCCTTAATCACCCAATACGTTTAGCGGATCAATTTAAATTAGGATTCAAACAGTCCTCCTCATCATACTGTTCACATTTTGACATAATGAGACCAAAGCTACACCTTACAATTGATCAACAGTACCTTGCTCTTGTGAGGCTTCAAGCAGGATGTTCTCAGACAGAAGTGGCCACTGAGCTTAAAGTGTCACAGATGTCATCAGCGAATTGCAACAGAGATAATGGAAGAGTCACAAAAAGTGGACATCCTTTGACTCTATCACATACTGATGACTGCTTCATTGCAAACAATGCCCTGCAGAACTGGATGATGAATGCCACGCAACTCTAGACCCGTTTAAGGGAGGTTAGAGGAACCCAAGTGTCACGTCAGACCATTTGTAACCATTTACATCAGCATGGTCTGCGTGCTAGACAACCGGCAAAGGTACCTGACCAGTACCTGACCTGGCTGATGCAAAGCGCTCTCCTTGACTTCTTCAGCATCATTGGTGGCCATGATTTCTGCTCAGAGTGAATCAACTGTCATCACTTAACAGCAGTGAGGACCACTGGTCCCTTGTCCAGTGTAGACTCTCCCTGGCCCATGCAAGACGATGATGCCTGTGCCCGTTGGTGTGGTCAGGTCGTCTAGCACATAAAACATGCAGATGTAAATGGTTATGAATGGTTTAAAGAAATTTTATGTTCACTCCGAAATTTCAATCAAAAGCCAAATATCTCTAACTTTTTGTGAGTAGTGTATATGAGAATACTGAATCTAATGGGCTAGAGACTGGTTATTGTTTATAGAGTTTACAAGATTTATTTTAAAAATGTTTTAATCTAGTGTTTTTTTTAATATGAATAATTAATCTAGAGGCTGAGAAGTGGTGGGAATTATGTATTTTTGTTTACATCATGCTTGTTTTTTCCTCCCTGCTTTGTAAGTGCCATAAAGGCACATACTTTTTGGCTCTCATTCATGTTATCTAATGGGATAACATACATATTTATCCTGATGCATACCTTGACAGGGTCATTTACTTCTATAAGGCAAACATAGTCCTAGTTGGACTTGGTTTCTGCACTGGACACAAAAGCATGGTCAACTATGATTTTGTGTCCAGTGTAGAAATCCTACACATTTGCTCAAGCACATTCCTCCTTATTGCCTGTTAGTTGGTGTTTTCTAGTGGGTTTAGAAAACTATTCTGTGTATGTTTTCCAGTATCGACCTTCAGCTAGTCCTGACCTGTATATGAGTGAATTTCACTTGCTCGACCTTCTGCTTTTGACCCAGCTATGCTCTTGCCTGTTCCTTCCATAACTCGCCTTTACACGAGCCATTACTGATCAAATCGAGAGTAGCGATCTGGAAGCTCAAAAGTCCAAGCCCCCTATCTGCGGTTGAGGGGGGAGACCCAGGCCTTCTTAGATTCCGCTCCTCACTGTGGCCTTATGCCAAGTTCGTAACTGACATGGAGGATCCACTACCTGCCTGTAATAGTACAAACTGGGCATGAATCCTGCTGATTTGCCACTGCCTAAGACTCAAGACCTTTCTCCCGAAGTTGGTCGTCAGGGCACCTGCCAGGAACTACTTTTCCACATGCTTCAGATCATCGTGACTTATCTGCTGGCTACCACTCATGCTCCAGTGATCATTTGGAAAACTGGTGAGGTCACGCTTTGTGGCTAAGGGGCCATTCACATGGCATTTTGGGATACGATTTTGGTTTAGTTTTGGATCCGAAAATTGCATCCAGAAACGCTGAGTCGATCAGATCCAACATGTGTCCAACACGCAGCTGCCTGTTTGGATGCATGTTGGATGCAGCAAGATCGCATCCTATAGTTTAAAATAGTGCTCCTGCTGAGTCTTTCAGACCAAGAATTGACATGTCAATTCTTGGAACGGATCCGAAAGGCGCAGTGAGACACGCATCGGCGATCACTCATGTGAACGCTGATGCGTGTTTCATATTAAAAGCAATGTAAATCACATTGCTATTTATTTCATACGTGTTTAGGTCCATTTTGGGTCCGACAGATGGATCCAAACACGTATGTTCACACAGACTCAACACGCCATGTGAACATACCCTAACAGTGCGATGTTTCCTGCGTGGCAGCACAGCGTTGTGTCTATCAAGTCACAACCTTCTGACCTTCGTTGTTTATCAACATCCTATAAAGACTTTGCAGATGTCTTCTGCAAGAAAGAAGCCCAGACCCTACTGCCACATTGGCCTTTTGACTTTCCAATTGGGCTCCAGCCAGGTATCATTCCTCCACGTGGTATACCCTCTGTCTTTGCCTGAAAACAAGGCTATGTCATCCCATATAAGGAACATTTTGAAAAATGCTTCATCTGTTTTCTTTGTGGAAAGAACAGGACAGCTCTATGTGTCCATGCTTGACAGGAGTGGGGAGCCTACAACTTAATACGCATCCATCTAGGTGACAAGTGGAAAACGGCTTTTAACACTTGAGATGGCCACTTTGAGTACCTCGTAATGCCCTTTGGTCTATACTATGCTCCTGCAGTGTTCAAAGAGTTAATCAATAATCTCTTAAGAGGCTTTTCTCTATGTCTGTGTCGTGGTCTACATTAATGATATCCTGGTAATGTCTCTGAATCTAAAGTACTCTCTAATCTATGAGAAAATTAACAGTCAATTAACAGTTTGAGCATACCTGCCGGTCTTTCCTTGGCTCTATCATTACTACCGGCAATTCATTTCTCCACCCTTGCAGCGCCCAACGTTATCTTGACCAGAAATGGCAACAATCTTAGGCTTTTGACTCCAGAAGCCGAAGACACCTTTTTCCAACTGAAGAAGGCAATTGTATCTGCCTCCATGCTGTATCATCCAGACCCTAAGAAACTCTTTGTCCTTGCACAGGGGTTAAATCTTTGCCAAGCCCATTTGTCCTTTTTCTTTTATTGTTATGATTATCTTTTGTATTCTTGGCCAGTGGAAAGAACATTTAGGTGGATATGTTATCCAGGTTCTTAGACCTCAGAACCAAAGCATGTAATTGTTTTCGAATGTCTTATCGTGGCTGCTTCAAGCATTAAACATAGGCAAAAGCAGGTAAACTTGTTTATATATAAACACTTCTTTATTTCTTTATCAACAAGCAGCAAGAGTGTACTGTGTTTTCTCGGCTGCTCCCATGAGCCTTTGTGAGGTACTTCTTGGCAAAACTTGTATTGGCAAAACTTGTATTTATAAGAAAGCAAATAATCTCCTAGAGTAACTCCTCCAAGTTAGCCGGCCTTTGTGGGTTCTGCAAGTCGATCCACCTGGCTTTCAGATAAGCTGCTGTGTTTACATGAAGAGTAACTCTATATCTGGGATTTTATGGACAACATTGTTGGAACACTTCCGTTAAAGAAAGAAAAACCCACAATGGTCATTGAGATAACTTTCAAAAGTTATAATAAATTTACTGAAAATCAACTAATGAATATCAGACATTGCATTTGAATTGTGATTCAACCAAAACACCCCCCCCCCCCCCAAAAAAAAAAAAAAAAAAAAATGAAACTGGCCTGGACAAAAATGATGGTACCGCTCAAAAAGATTGAAAATAATTTGACCATAGGTATTTCGTAGATTAAGGTATGTCCTGTAACTAGCATTACAGGTGTCTTTAAATTTGTATACAGACAGTCTACCTATTTAAAGGGTGCCGAGTAGTCACTGTGCTGTTTTATATCATGATGTTTACCATACTGAACACAGACCAAAGGAATATAAAGAGAGAGTTGTCTCAGAAGATCAAAAAAGATAATAGAAAATCCATGGCACACCTTCAGTGTAATGCATATAAAAGGTTTATTTATTCAAATAATGAGGCATATAAGAAAGGAAATCAGGTATTTAATTCTCCGTTGATCCTCTGGCACTTAGCTAACCTCCTCATCCGCATCTACTCTCTGATGAATGCCACGGACCATGAAAATATCTAAAAAATCTAGTCATATTTTTATTTGAATAAATGAATTTTAACATGCATTATAATGAAGGAATTCTGTGGATCTCCTTTTATCTGTTATCCGCCCTATAGTCTTTCCACTGAGCACCCATCATCTCATGAAGTTGTGTGGTATCCCACTCTCTTTACAATAGAAGATTACAATGAAAATTTACAGAGAAACATGTTAAAAATTAAGATAAGATGATCTGCAAACAGCTTGATGTTTCTGTTACAACAGTTGCACATATTATTCAGATGTTAAAGGTCTATGGGACTTTTGCTAGTCTTCCTGGATGTGGCCATGAGAAGAAAATTGATGACAAATTGAAAATATGGATAATACGAATGGTAACCAAAGAGACCAGAACAACTTTTAAAGGGATTAGAGGTGAACTTCAAGGTCAAGGTGCAAAGCTTTGCAGCAAAACATGGTGTCTTGAATCTGTGCAGAGTACAATGAAATCTCAAGACTATTAGGACATTCTAGAGCAAAATGTGCTATCCAGTGTCAGAAAAGTTGAAGATCATAGATCCTCCAAAAGGATAATGACCCAAAACACACTGCTAAAACATCCAACAATGTTTAAGAGCAAAGCATTTGACTATTCTGATTTGTTCTTCTATGAGTGTGATAGAAATCCTATTGAACATATGTGGAAGGAGATGAAACATGCAGACTGGAAAAGGCACCCTTCAAACCTGAGACAGCTGGAGCAGGTTGCTCAAGAGGAGTGGGATAAAATACCTGTGGACAGGTGCAGAAGTCTCATTGTGAGTTATAGAAATTGGTTGGCGAGTTGGCAGGTATTGGTTAACTAACATGATACAGTAATTGTATAGATTGGATAATTATGGACATGGCAAAATCTATTATGTGTACTTTTTTATTTTTTTTATTTTCTATTTGTTATATGTTAAAAACATTTTAACTGCATTATGTCTTTTTTTGTGTTTTTTTTATTTGTCCCACTATGTGATCACTTAATGCTTTTATAATACATATCAATACATTACTATAGTGCTATGTATTATGCCTTTTACAGGCAGCCTATAAGACCCTCTCTACATGCAGGGCCTCAGGCATGGGCTAGCCCACAAGGCAACAAGGGAAACCCTCAGTGGGCCCCTGAGCATGACAGACCTGGAGCTACTTTTAAACTGCATATACATCCAAGAGAGAGGGAAAGAAGCAGATAAAAAGGCAATAAACAAATGTCGGAGTGTAACAGGCATGTACAGTAATGTACAACAGCTGTAGGGTGAGCCATCAGAATTCACTTCAGCAGTGGGCCCCAGAATCAACTCCACTGATGTGCCCTATGCACTCCAGTCTGACACTATGCCAGAAGCCTAATAGCCTTCTGGCATAGCAGTCCCCCAAGGCCATTGTGTGCCCTTTGGTTGCCATAGCAACCTTCAGCATTTGTGGTGTACCGATGGTTAGAAATAGGGAGTCCACTCCATCTGTTAACAAACTTTGTTCTACAGCCATTACTTACCATTGCATCTAGGGGGTTAAATGGCCTGGATCAAAGTTAGCTCTGTCCCCAGTAGGAGCCTGGCTGATACATTACAGCTGCCAATACCAACCTAAAGTTACCTATTACCAATTCTTCTAGGAGGACTCCCTTTTTCCCAAAAGTCTTTTGGATCATTGGGGAGACTTGATAACTATGGCTTTAACATACCATTATTATTAGTTACTTCACTTATGTTTAAAAAACAATCTGGTGGCATGTCCAGTCATATAATACATGGATGCACGGAGCCTACAAGAGCTCTGTGATGCCCATATGCCATGTCTCATGGTGAGGCAATCCCTTTACCGCCACAGGTAGTAGCAACTACTACTGCATGTTAGTGGGCTGTACAAGAGACGCTAGCGAAATGCATTTCCTTCTCTAACATCACTTCTTGTGCTGCCTCTGCTTTTAAGTACAGAACTATACAATCCGGAGGCACCAGTTTGCTCTAATGGGAACGTCCGCTACATGATTCAAATGCCCATGTAAAGCCTGATTCACATCATTGTGGCTTTTATTTATTAAATTCACTCCTGTGTCTTGTCTTGACTTCCGCTAGAGGGTGCTCTAACACTTATGAATAGTGCTGCCAAATTATAGTATAGTCATGACATGCAACACAAGGGTCCACATTTATCATACGTTAAGTAATTTTAGCCTAGTACATTTTTGTCTGATTTATGGAAGTACAGACAAATTTATGACGGCTTGCACCCATCACAACCTTCAACTCTGCCATCTGTCACACTGGTTAAGATTGTAACACTTTTATGTGCGGAACAGAGATGCAATTTTTTTTTTCTCATTTGTGACTTTAAAGTCACACTTCATAGATGAGTTTACTTCCTGACCAAACTTTATTCCTATCCACTTATCAATACACTTTTACAGACTGACGTGGATGGTGCAAATGGCTCTAATAACCGTTTGTGCTACAACTTAAATATGTCACATGGCAAATTAAAAATTATTTTGAAGTAAATGCACTAAGAAACAGGTGTAAATACATTAATCAATGTGAACCAACTTTTTTTCTAAACTATCCTATTATGAGACATATAGAGAGAAATAATGAGATTTTCAGACTTTGTTTATCCCTGTAAGGACAAATAATTTTTTAATCCTATATCAATAGCCATAACGTTGTTGCTTTTCCATTATTGTAACTGTATGAAGACTTGTTTTATACTGGGTGAGTTGCATCCCGGTGGCACCATTTTGGGCAATATGTAGCTCACTGATGAACATTTATTATTTTCTTTGTGAGCAAAAAAAAATGAATTTTATTTTATGTTTTAGTATTTTTTTCAAAGAAAAAAAAACATGTTTTATATTGAAAGTCTTTTTTATTTTGCCACACTCCAAGGCCAATAATTTTTTTTATTTTTTCCTTTGACATTGCAGTAAGAGGGCTTTTTAAGGGTTAGTGTTGTAGTTACTTATACTATTTTGGGGTGCAAAATAATTTATTAAAAATTTTTGATGTACTTTTTTTGCTATGGCAAGGTTGAAACAAGGCAAAGGTTAGTTTTTTTGGTATTTTAATGAAAAAAAGGGCTTTTTGGATTTTATTTTTGCACTAAATTTTATAACATTTCTTTTCTTTTTTTTTATACTTAAAGGGGTTTTGCCACGAAGTAAAATTGACGTGGGAAGCTTGCAAATGAAATAAGAAACATTTTCACCATTCATTATTATTAAAAATTCTGCACCGTTTGTGATTTATCTGCTCCTTTAGTGATCCAATGTTTACAGCTCGTCTCCAGGGGATACGACCATGTCTGAGAGCTCCTCAGTTCTGGTCCCACATGCTCAGATGTCACCTTTCCTCTAAGGCAGCTACTGAGTGTTCAAACCCCAGGTGCTGTCATTCTACTCCCGTCCTCTGTACTCCTTAGTAATTAGTAAAACAGTGCAAATAAATAAAAAAGAAACCTCAATCAGGTCTGTGCATTGATAAAGAGAAAAAAAAAACAAAACACAGGTTTGGTTCCTGCAGGGATTTAAACCTAGGACCCTTGTGCTGTGAGGCAAAAACTTTACCTCTCAGCTACTCACAATGCTTTACATAAGTAGATCTTTCTTTGACTAGAGAGAGGAAAGGCATGGTGATGTCATCCTGCTGAGTCACATGATATGCAATTTAAACAAATCACACACACCCCCTTCTGAGCACACAGAGCTGAAGAGCTGGATGCAGGAGGTAAGAAATGAGATCGTGGAAAAACCCCTTTAAAGAGGCTTAAAGCAATGGTAATGTGATCACTTTCAGAATACAGTGGGTTGCAAAACTATTTATATCCCTTAAACTGTTCCTAATTTTTAAATGTTACAGCCCCACACTTTAATGTACGTTGTTGTTATTTTATGTGGTAGTGAACCACAAAATAGGAAGTATTTGTGAAGCGTAAAGAAAATTAAATGTGCTTTTCAAAATTTTTGCTAATTAAAAAACTAAAAAGTCTGCATGCATTTGTATTCAGCCCCCTGTATTCTAATAACCCTAATAAAATCCAGTGTGACCAATTGCCTTTAGGGTGCTTTCATACGGTCCTTTTTTTTTATGAGTTTATTTTGCAGAAATGCACAGTAATTTATGTTGTGTATTTCAGCAAAAAAATGCACCAAAAAACGAATCATGTGAAAGCACCCTTAGATGTTACCTAATTAGTAAATAGAGTATATTATATATGTAATTTACTCTCAATATAATTGCAGCTGTTTTGTGAAGGTCTCAATGGTTTGTTAGAGAACATGAGTAAGCAAACAGCATCAAGAAAACCACAGTTCCTACAGACAACTGTAGGAACTCATGGATAAAGTTGTGGCGAAGTGTATTGCAGGGGGTTTTTGTTGTTGTTTTTTTTTTTAAACCTCTGAACATCTAATGGAGTACTGTTCAATCCATCATCTGTAAATGGATGGAGTATTGCACAACTGCTAACCTACCAGACAAGGTAGAGCACTAAAAATGTGGCCAATAGAATGATCACTCTGGAGAAGCTGCAAAGATCCACAACTCTTGTGGGATAATCTGTCCAAAGAAAAACTATTATTTGTGTACTCCACAAATCTGGTCTTACTGGAAGAGTGGCAAGAAGAAAGCCAGCTTTTTGAAAGCAAGCCATAAGAAGTTCTGTTTGTAGTTTGCAAAAAGCTGTGTAGGCAACACAGCAAGCATGTGGAAGAAGGTGCTCTGGTCAGATGAGACCAAAATTTAACTTTTGGGCTTAAATGCCAAACACTACGGGTGACATGACAGAAAAGAGGCGCTGGCACGCCAGTTTTAAGGTATATTGACAAATTGACTGCACTCAAAAGATTTTTTGATCCAAAAACAAATACATTTTATTCATGATTTATCTTTACTCAGGGCTACGGCCCTTTGAGCTCTCTACACATTCATGTGATAAAGGTTTGTTGAGTGGAACGTCAAAAATTGTATAAAGGCACCTATATTGATGACATTTGCACCAGAGTCTATAGATAAATCATGAATAAAATGTATTTGTTTTTGGATCAAAAAATCTTTTGAGTGCAGTCAATTTGTCAATATATGTTTTTGAGAATTTTTTTCCTACCTTTTGACTAGCAACAAATAGGAACGTCTCATTAGGTGTTCCTCTCCAGCAGATATATTTTTTTGGACGCCAGTTTTAAGGCGCATTAAATCAATGTATAGTGTGCCTGAATGAGAACCTGTCAAAAGTCTTGCATGTGGTATACCTTGCATAGTATAATTGATGCGCCTAACCTAGGCACATACATAACTTAGGCTCATACCATATCATTGCTTGCATTTTTTATGTGGATAATTTAGGCGCATTCAAATGTGTCGTGCCTGGCGTATAAAGAGTCTAGCTTTGGTGTACTACAGTTCATTTATATAGCGAATAGGGCGTCAACAGTTTTTTGCCACAAAATATACCAAGAAAATGTTGCAGCTCTAATGGGACATGTCGCCCTATGTGTGGAGGAAAGCCAATACTGCACATCACTATGAACACACCATCCCTACTGTGAAATATGGTGCTGTCGGGAGGCTTTGCTTCAGCAGAGACTGGGAAGCTAGTCAGAGTTGATGGGAAGATGGATGGAACTAAATTCAGGGAAATCCTGGAGAACAATGCTGCATAAGACTTGAGACTGAGGCATAGGTTCACCTTCTAGCAGCACCACAACTCTAAACATATAGCCAGAGCTACAATGGATTGGTTTAAATCAAAGCACATTCATATGTTAAAATGGCCCAATCACAGTCCAGACCTAAATTTCATTAGAATCTGTGGCAGGACTTGAAAATTGCCATTCACAAACGTTCACCAACCAATCTGAGCTAGAGCTATTTTGCAAAGAAAAATGGGAAAAAATTCCAGCCTCTAGATGTGCAAATTAGCTCTCATTGCAGCTAAAAGTGGTCCTACAAAGTATTGACTGAATACATATACACACCACATTCTTCAGTTTTTTAATTTGCAAAATTTTGAAAAAGCATCTATCATTTTCTTTACATTTCACAAATACTTGTTACTTTGTGTTGCTCTACCACTTAAAATATCAATAAAATGCATTCATGTTTGTGGTAGTAACATTTAAAAATGAGGAACAATTCAAGGGCTATGAATACTTGTCACAGAAAGACGGGTCAGTAGGTACTGACATGCTGATCTCCAGGTAGTTGTGGATCTGGGCCACCACAAGTGTAGATGGTGGTATACTGGACCATGCAAGGGAGCTAGGTGCCTCCACTCTTCAGCCAGAACAGACTTCGCTGCAGAGAACCCCCAGGTCGCTACTCCTGATAAGGTTACTCATGGTGGCAGCCGAAGTGCAGGTGATGGAGTCCAGGCAAGTATCAAGCAGGTACAAACATCCAAAATGGAAGGTAATAGCAGAACAGAGGTGCAGGAACAGCAGCCTGGACACGGCAGAGTTAACCAAAAACTGTGAGCTGGTCCCAGGCAGGTAGCTGACAGGCAAGACAGCAGAATCAGAAACCTAGGTAACAGACATACAGGACAGCAAGACTAAACATACAAAGGACAGCCATAACAAGTACCAGCAGTAGGCAAGAGCTCAGATGGCCATTGAACTGACATGAAACAGAGGCAGGAAGTTCCTTATATGCCAGGAGGTCATTAGACAGGAAATTAGGACACTGTCCATTTAAATCCAGACCAGTGAGTGTGCACACTCCCTAGGGAGCATGTGCAGACCCAGACAGGAACAGGAAGCAGAAAAAGGACAGGTGAGCACACAGACACAAGGAATACAACAACAGGTACAAGAACTGTGGACACAAACAGGCAACATAGACACATCCTGGATAACAGCAGCGGCCATGGAGTGATTGGAGGCAGGACACAAGCAGGGATATAGCCATGACCGCAGTCTGGAAAGAGGGCAGCACCATGGACCGTGACAGTAAACCCCCCTTAAACTCCCTCCTCCCCCTCTCCCCAATCCACAGAAAGAAATCCCACATAGGTCCGGGGCCCGAAACTACTATGGGGGCGACCCCACAAACCACCTACAGGCTCAGTGATAGCCAGTACTGGGGATACCTAGTAAAGGTTGTGCACAGGAGGAACAAACGGCACTAAACAGGATGGGGGCAGAGCTCAGGATGGGACCATAAACCAGGCGGGTACATTACCTCTTGGTGGGACCATGAGCCAGTGGATACATATGCTCTGGGCGGGATCATGAGCCAGTGGGTACAGATGCTCTGGGCGGAACCATGAGCCAGTGGGTACAGATGCTCTGGGCGGTGCCATTAGCCAGCGGTTACAGTAGCTCTGGACGAGATCATGAGCCAGCGGGTACAGATGCTCTGGGTGGAACCATGAGCCAGAAAGGGTAACCTCAGTGGGACCCATGGTCAGTTCATTCTGTCACCGAATGTAGGTACTGACACATACATCGCCAGGTAATTGTGGATCCTCTGGGCCGCCATTAGCGTAGATCAGGGGTGTCAAACTGCCGGCCCTTCAGCTGTTGGGAAACTACAACTCCCATCATTCCCACTGTTATAGATTATACATATGCATGATGGGAGTTGTAGTTTCCCAACAGCTGGAGGGCCGGCAGTTTGACACCTGTGGCGTAGATGGTGGTATTGCAGACCATGCCAGGGAGCGGAGTCTATGGGGCCCACGGTCTTCACCGGAGCCCATTGCAAGGCCAGAATGGTCTTCACTGTGAAGAATCCCCAGGTTGCTACCACTGATGTGGCTACTCGCAGTTTTAGCCAATGTTCAAGTGAGTCCAGGCAGGTTTCAAGCAGGTGCAAATGTCCAAAATGGCAGGTAACAGCAGAACAGAGATACAGAAACAGCAGCCTGGACACAGCGGGGTTAACCAAAAGCTGTAAGCTGGTCTCTGGCAGGTAGCTGAAAGGCAAGACAGCAGGATACAGCGGAAACAGACATACAGAACAGAGCTAAACATATGCAGAACAAACATAACAACAGATACCAGCAGGAACCAATAGTCAGACGCTCAGATGGACACTAACCAGGAACAGAGGCAGGAGTTCCTTATGTGCCAGGAGGTCGTAGGTCATTGGACAGAAAACTTGGACACTGTCCCATTAAATCCAGACCACCGAACACGCGCTCTCCCTCGCGTGTACAGACTCAGACAGGAACAGTAAGCAGAAGCAAGGCACAAGGGACACAAACAGGCAACACAGACACATCCGGGGACACAGCAGTGGCATGGACTGTGACAATACTTTTGCAACCCACTGTACTTAGTATAACAGACATAGTAGACTTTTAGAATACTTAGGCAGACTTGGCAGTGTTTCTTAGGCCCCCACTGCTATGCATGATATTGGTGGGGACGTCATACTTGATAACTTTGAAAGTGGGCATCAAGGACATCTGAAGCTGCGGCACGCGTAACGCTCTGCCCCAAAAATGTGCATGACCACACACTATTTTTTTGTTGTTGAGCCACTCCCCTTCACAAAGTCATGCCCATTCCACCTAACTGTGTAACGGCTCTGGAAGAAAGCTAATTTAGGGTTTTGATGTCACCCAGGTTTCACGGACTGTTGGATAGCCTATTCAGCCTCCAGGAGAGCTGGAAAATTCTGCTAAACTGTGCCAGAACATAAATCATCACAATAGTACTAATATTTCCACCATACAGTGATTATATAGTGGTAGGTACCAGTGTGCACAGGCTCTGCAGACTGTATATTACCTCTATACAATGACCATAGAGTGGTAGCTACCAGTGTACACACGCTCTGCAAATGTTTAAGTGATAACAGTGCAGTTACATCTAGGGACTCACCATGGACGTCTTCTATGACCAGATTTTTTTTTTCCGTTTTCTTCTCCATCTTGTCCAGACTACCATATTGATTTCTCCCGGCTATGAATCATCCCTGCAAAATTTGCCACACAAACATCTTAGAATTTTATTTTTTTTTCAGCACTTCTCTACCTGTGGCCACCTATCTACAAACTCCAAATGAGGTGATAGATGGGGAGTTTATGGAGTGATAGGTGCAGGTGGAAAGGTTATGGGGTGACAGGTGGAATGGAGTGATAGGTGGAAGTGAGAAGACTATAGGGTAATAGCAGAGCTGTCTCAACAGCATTATGGGCCCCTGGGAAGAGCACTGCCGTGGGCCCTATCCAAATACTTGACATTCCACTAGGTCATGCCTCCAGCCATCCCCAAGCACACCCATATCACGCCACTTACGTCTGGCAAACTGCAGCCTACAAGACTGATTGGCAGGGCAGGGAACCTTTGACTCCCTTCTCCACCATAGTTTTTATTTGGTTGCACATCCTAAAAACACACAAACAGTAAAATAAGCAAAGCCAACAATGGGATTATGGGTATGTTTCTTGTATTCCTGGGACAAGCATAAACCACCTGGGGCCCCTATACTCGTGAGGCCTCCGGGCAGCTCCCTAGTGTGCCCAATGGAAAAAATGGCCCTGGGTAATAGGTGGGAAGGTTATGGGGTAACAGGAGGAGTGATAGGTGGAGGTGAGGGGACTATGGCATAAAAGGTGGAGAGATTATAAAGTGATATGTGGAGTGGGGGGTAGGTGGGACTTGTATATTGTGTTGGCACTAGGTTGCATAACACAATGGTTGGGGTGAGGAGTATAGAGCACAGCTTACAATCTCGTTGGGTGGGGGCATAGGACCACCCCCGGGAGATTGTACTGCAGCTGTGTCTGTACCCCCCCAGAGTCATATTGTGCAGGTTGCACTCCATTTCCTGCACCCCAGAAGATCAGCTGCAGAAACAATCTTCAGGGGGTGCAGGAGATGGCGTTTAGTACTGTCATGTTTTTTAATGTTCTTATATTTATACAGGTTTCCCCTTTGGACTATGTTGGACTCATTGGATTATGTCAGACCAACGTTGGATTGATTTATTCAATAAAATGGTGAAATAGAGCTGATATTAGGGAGTATTTATTTAAATAAAAGTTTTTTTGTGCAATTTGCGTTGTGTTTTTTCCATTTAATTTTAGTTTTAGTAATGGAGGTGTCTGACAGACGCCTTTCCATTACTTGCACTTGGGCTTGATGTCAGCCAGCAGTAATTTTTGTCACCTCAAGGCTGACACTAATCATGTGTCACTATTACTCCAGCACCTGATGTACTGGGAAGAGTCAGGTTGCCCTCAGAAGCTGACCCTCTAATGTGCAGGCTTGTTTTTTTAGAGTGGGAAAGGACCAGTATCCATGGAACTTCCCATTGTGATAGCATAAGGCTGCAACTGTTGGTTTTACCGTGGTTGGTTATGGATAATGGGGGGAAGCCCACGTGTCAGGATACGTTCGTCTGGGCAGTCTCCCACCAGTTTAGCACAACGACCTGCGGGAATTAATAAGTCTAGCCTGGGACCACACCCTGGGACAGTTGCGGCTCCTGAGCCAGGAGTGACAGCTCTCAGGACCAATCGTAGGGCCCAGATGCCGCACCAATCTGCTGTGGGGCGGTGTCCAGGCAGACCTCTTAAACCTCCTCATTCCCTCCAGGCTTTGCCTGACAAAGGTGTTTCCTTGCTGTTTCCTGACGTTCCCGTTTGTTGTTGTTCTCCTGGATTTCTGACCCCGGCTTGTTTCTTGACCTCGCTTGTTGCCTCTGATTTTGTACTGCGCTCCTGACCGTGTTTGGACCCCGGCTTGTTTCTGACTATTCTTCTGGCTTAGGTTTTTGGCATATACGTTCCCGTACGTTTACCGACCCGGACTGTTTGACCTTGTGTTTTCCCTGATGGCCCTGCACTTAGCAGCGTAGGGGCTGTCGTCCAGTTGGGGTCTGCCGCCTAGGGCAGCACGCCAAGTAGGTAGGGACAGTGGGCTGGGTGGCAGTCAGGGCCCACTGCACCTCCCTTGACGTGACACCACATCTTTTATTTTTTTCAAAAATCGTTTATTGAGAACCCTGAAATGGGCAACTACTGTAATCTCTGTAGATGTCAGTGGTCGTGTGTGATTCATCTCCAGGTACTTTTTATCATAAAGAAGTGCATGGAGATCAATCAAACCTCCATGTGCCCCTGTCTGCGAGCACTGCCTGTGGGTGACTCTGCTCCATACCCCTGACCCTGCTGTTGGCTTCTTCCACCCATCCTCGGCTCCTGACACCTCTTTCTCTGTACAGCACCAGCGCTGCTCTGTCGCAGGATTACACTGTGTGACCCAGCTGTGACTGGGCAGCAACGGGGCTGTATAGAGAAAGAGGTGTCAGGAGCCAAGGACAAGTGGGGGAGCTGGCATCAGGAGCGTTGAGTGGTAAGTCATCATACCGTACCTACTTCTGGCTTCTAGGCAGCGTGCATGTTCTGAAAAGGTTGTGTGCGCTACCCTACTAAACATTTATACTCTGCAGAGGCCGCTGCCCCTCGCAGTGGAGCTGGAGCAGTGTCCTGATGCTGCTCTGGCACATCTTTCATTTAAAGAACCCCTGCTGCCTTCTGGCAGTGGGAGGTTTCACTGACCCTTCTGCGGGGGCAGGAGGTGACCCCATTCGTCAGACCCTCCCGCCCAAGCTGAGAGGGTTGGCATGTATGGGTACATTGGAGGGAGTTTCTCCATATATCTAGTCATGACTGCCTACAGAAATTTCAGGGCCCCATGTAACTGAAGCATCTGGGCCCCCTCTCCTCCCATCAAACCCCACCCCCAGCAACCCGACCTCCCCGCCCAAGCATCCACACTGCCCCGCCCCCAACAATCCCATCACCCTGCCTCCAGAAAAAAATGCAATTGCACCATTGTTTTTGTATTTAGTTCTTGTTGGATTTTACTGATCAAACCAGTATACCAAGACCAATATTGCCAAACAGCAATATACATAGACCATATAATACCGCCACATCATCACTACATATCACCACCATAAAGATGCTGAATAATACCAACATACTGTCACTGAAAATAATTCAATACAATAACACCAGTATTACTGCCATACAGTGACCATATAGTGGTAGATACAAGTGAACACAGTGCAGATACATTTAGTGACTTACAGTTGACGTCTTGTCTGATGAGTCTTTCACGTTCCCTTTTCTTCTTTGTCTGCTCCAGACCACAGTGACGAATTCTCTCGGCCACGACCCATCTTTCATAATTCACAACACAAATACCTGAGACTCCTCACTTTTTTATACCATCTTCCTACCTGTGCCCGCCCCCCTATGTACAAACTCCCCATCCATAGTGTCCGAAACGGTAATAATTTCCCCCTTGGTGCCCTGGTAGTTAAGTATAAAGCCCCGCCCCTTAGGTAGGTAGCCAGGTAGTGGGCAGGAAGGTAGGTGGGTAGTAGGTAGTCGGGTGGCCAGGGAGGTAGGTGGGTAGTAGGTAGTCAGGTTGCCAGGGTGGTAGCTAGTCGGGCAGCCGGAGAGGTAGGTAGGCGGCCAAGTATATAGTTAGCCAGGCGGGTAAGTAGGTAGCTGGGCTAGGTAGCCAGGCAGGCAGGTAACTAGGTAGGTAGCCAGGCGGCTGGGTATTTAGGTAGGTAGCCAGGTGGATAGATAATTAGGCAGGTAGCTGGGCAGGAAGGCAGTTACGTTGGTAGCTGGGCTAGGTTACCAGGCAGATGGGCAGTTAATTAGGTAGCCAGGTGGGCAGTTAGGTAGGTGGCCAGACGGGCATTTAGGTAGGTGGCCGGGTGGGCAGGCAGCCAGTTAGGTAGGTGGCCGGACGGGCAGTTAGGTAGGTGGCCCGATGGGTAGGCAGGCAGGTAGTTAGGTGGCCGGACGGGCAGTTAGGTAGGTGGCCAGATGGGTGGGCAGGCAGTTAGGTAAGTGGCCAGATGGGCGGGCAGGCAGTTAGGTAGGTGGCAGGTGGGCGCCGTTCCCCTCCCTCCTTCCCTCATACAGCCGGGGGTGGTAGGTCGCTGTTGAGAGAGGACCCACTCTCCTAGTTACAAGCAGCCACACTTACTTATTCACTTACTTCTTCTGCGTTGCAAGCGGAGCGGGCCCTCCTCTCTTTCGGCCCGCGCAGTGTCTGGCCAACGGTGGGATGCAGGACAATTTGAATCAGTGCAGCCCCGCCCACTGGGCGGGACCTCACTGATTTAATTAGTCGTTCCATCCAGGGCCAGAGAGAGAGAGGAGGGCCCGACTGCTCCCGTCACGGCACGCAGGAACAGTAAGTAAACAATGCCCGTGAACGGCATTCAGCGCAGCTGTGATCGGAGCTGCAGCACGGGCCCTCCCTCAGCTGCGCCAGGCCCCAGTTGTACACAAAAGCGCAGGCACAGCTCACATCATGGTAGAGAAAACTACCATTACTGTGTGACGCAAGGGGGCGGTACCAGCTGCCGGCGGCGGGCCCCCCCCTTGCTTCACAGACTGGCCGGGTCGGTATACCAGTAGTGGCTGTACCTCCCTAACGGCGGCCCTGTATCTAGTCCTTAGATGCAGCTATTGCTGATGGCATCTGAAGGGTGTTTTGGCCAAGATCAAAGGTTCCATGATCCCAGCTGTTAGAGCTGAACCCTGGCTGTCCATCACATGCGGACTCCTGCTATTGATTGCATGAGCAAAGCTCCTGTGCGATCATCATGGTATAACTGTAAATCATGGAATCTTTGTCGTTAATGTTTGCTGAATAGGATGGAATTGATAGACTTGTGCTTTTAGTCAACCTTACTTACCGTATTTTTCGGACTATAAGGCGCACCGGATTATAAGGCGCATTATCAATGAGCGCCTGTTAAGTCTTCTTGGTTCATATATAAGGCGCACTGGATTATAAGGCGCGCACATTAAAATGAAACAAAGCTCAGACCGCAAGCCAAGCTTCATTCAACACTTTCACAATAAGGCCGTGTTCACAGGGCTTTTTCCCCGACGGATTTGTGAGCCGAAATTGAGCTAAACAAATCCGCCGTGAAAAAAGGGGCGGGACGGGGCGGGACCGGAGCGCGGCGGGGGGCGCCGCTTCCGGCCCAATAGACAATGCATTATCTGCGGTGCGTACGCGCCGTAAATAATGTGCATGTCACTTTCTCCCCCCGCGGCGGATTCGCCGAGCGGGGAGGAGCGACGGAATCCACTGTTCTCTATGAGAGCAGTGGATTACCGTAATGACAGGGTGGATTGGCGCCGTACTGCAGCGCAAATCCGGCGCGGAGTACGGCGCCAATCCGTGCCCAAATAAGCCGTGTGAACGAGGCCTAATTCTCAACTTGTAAACTTGTAACAAAAGTCAATACATGTACATATTTCCGTGCCGTATCGCGAAATACGTGTCACACTTAGGCTATGTTCACACGGCTTATTTGGGCACGGATTTGCCGACGGATTGACGATCCGCAAATACGGCTGAAATCTGTCTAGAGCTGTGCCAGAAAATCCGTCGCGAAATCCGTCGCAAACGTGCACTTATTGGACGCGTATTGGACGCGTATTTGTGGCGGATTTCAGGCCGGATTTTCGCGCCGGATTTGTTCTAGACAGCCAGTAAATACACTATTATTTTTTAAAGTAACCTATCAGCACCCATATTTCTCTTTGAAGAGATTAATTTATTTTCAAATTACCCAAATAAAAAAGCTATATGGACCCTGTCCCCCCTAGAAAAAAATTACAAGATAATAATTGGATAATGCATTAGTCTCCACCCATAAATTTGATATTAAAAGACACAGATGGCAATCTTTCTGTGCCAGTTTGCTCTGGATTATATTTGATATTGTACAATTTTTGCTGCAATAGTTCCAGAATTATGGTCCTAATGCAAAAAAGTGCATTATAGCAATGGGGAGCGGGCAGCTTTTCTTCGTTGTGTTCCAACGAACTGGGTCGGAGGAGAGGAGGGTAAGTAACCTATCTTTGTGGTGTGTGATGTGATGTTATGATGTCATATATGTATGTAAGTCAGTATGTCTATATGAAATATACTTTGGGTTACATGTGAATGGGTGTATTGTGGATGTCCCAGGGTACTTTACATTTTGTAATGTTGTAATGTAATGCATTTTTTTCTGTTGGGGCAATGTGTATTTGGGGCACTGTGGCTAAGGGTTAGGTGTCATTAGATGTTATGGGTTGTACTTGGATGTTACTATTTTAGTGTGGATTTTCCCGGTATGGGGGGTCTGTGGATGTAACTACTGTGGATTTTACTGTTTTTACTGTTTATGCTGCACTGTGGATTATTGTGGATTATTGTTTTAATGTGTTTTAATGTGGGCAATATGGATGTTATTTCTCTACTACAGTTGTTACTGTTATGAGTGTACTGTAGCTGTTACTGTTTTAATGTGGTCAGTGTAGATGTTACTGTTAATTTTGATGTTACTGTTATGAGTGTAATGTAGCTGTTACTGTTTTAATGTGGTCAGTGTAGATGTTACTGTTAATTTTGATGTTACTGTTATGAGTGTACTGTAGCTGTTACTGTTTTAATGTGGTCATGTAGATGTGACAGTTAATTTGTATGTGAATGTTATGAGGTTAATGTAGCTGTTACTGTTTTAATGTGGTCAGTGTAGATGTTACTGTTAATTTTGATGTTACTGTTATGAGTGTACTGTAGCTGTTACTGTTTTAATGTGGTCAGTGTAGATGTTACTGTTAATTTTGATGTTACTGTTATGAGTGTACTGTAGCTGTTACTGTTTTAATGTGGTCAGTGTAGATGTTACTGTTAATTTTGATGTTACTGTTATGAGTGTACTGTAGCTGTTACTGTTTTAATGTGGTCAGTGTAGATGTTACTGTTTTAATGTGGTCAGTGTAGATGTTACTGTTAATTTTGATGTTACTGTTATGAGTGTACTGTAGCTGTTACTGTTTAATGTGGTCAGTGTAGATGTTACTGTTAATTTTGATGTTACTGTTATGGGTGTACTATAGCTGTTACTGTTTTAATGTGGTCAGTGTAGATGTTACTGTTATGGGGGTACTGTAGCTGTGACTGTGTAAAAATGAATGAATGAAAAAATGATTGACTGTAAAAATGAATTTACATAATTCTTATTTTACTTTATTTTATTAGAAACGAATGGCAAGACGCCGCAAAGAATATATTGGGTGCACCCAATAAATGAACTACGATATGAATGGGGCCATATAGGAAAGCTGTATGGAGAACTAAGGAGGTATGAAAATTTTGCATTTGAACAGGACATAATGTTTTTGTAAAAATTTTAATATTTTTGTTGGAATATGTGTTAACTCTAGATAGTAAACATTATAGAATATTTTAGTTATTTTGCAATTTGCCCAAATGCTAACAAATATTGTTTTCCCACCAGCTTTCCAGCAAAGTTCCATGACTTTGTGCCATGTCCCCGGGGGCCTTTGACCGATTGCTTGAAATTGTTGGACCTGCCATTCAAAGGGAGGACACCAATATGAGGACATCCATCTCTCCATCGGAACGACTGCTGATAACGTTGCGGTAAGTAAAAAGTTAACAATTTTTTTGGGAACTTTTTTCAGTTAGAACTGCATGCTGTTCCCAAAAAAATTTCAAACATTACACACTCTTTGCGGTATGGTTCTTTGTGTTGGAATCAGTCCCAACTGCTTCTCACACAAAAAAACCATACCATCTCTTGTCTTTCACACACTTTGCGGTATGGTTCTTTGTGCTTGGAATCAGTCCCAACTGTTTCCCAACACAAAAAAACATACTATTTTTTAAGCTAAATTACCTAAACACCTTTTTTTTTTTTTTTTTTTTTTTGATTTCTGGCAACGGGGGAGAGTTAGGCATCGCGCACCCCAAATTCCGGGTTGGTAAATCAACCATATCCGGAATTGTGAGGTCCCAACATGCCACTTGATCTGGCAGCACTTGCAGCCCATCTCGATGCCAAGTCCGAGCCCGGAGATTTGGCTGCAGGTAGCAGCAGGTTTTTCAATCTGTGGCCAAATTCCCCAACTGCATAAGCGCCGTCGACGGGAAGCATATACGTGTGCAGCAGCAAACCGCAATCGGGATCCATGTACTTCAATTATAAAAAGTACTTTTCTGTGGCCCTGATGGTGGTGGCTGATGCACACAGTAATTTTGGGTTGCGATCGAAGTCGGCGCCTATGGAAGTACTGGGGACTCCCGGTGCTGCTGAACTCGCATTTGGGGGGCAAGTGTTTGCAAGAGCAAAGGCTCTACCCCCACCAAAACCTCTTCCGGGTTCCCAAACCCAGACAGTTCCCCTTCTTTCCTGGTAGGTGATGAAGCCTTCCCATTGATGTGCAACCTGCTGCGGCCATACCCACGAAGGGGACTGGATGTCCGGAGCAGAGTTTTTAACACGAGGCTGAGCCGGGCACGGCGCACGGTGGGGGCGCCTTCGGGATCATGGCTAGCAAAGTGGAGGGTCTTCACCTCTGCCATTCGGCTGGATGAGCACACGGTGGATGGAGTCATCAAAGCAGCCTGTGATCTCCACCACTATGTTCGGTACAATGATGGACCCGACATGGAAGTGGAGACACCGGCTGTTTTTGGTGCATCACCATCCACCTGGGGCCTCGGCCGCCCATCCAGCCGAAGTGCAGGGGTGCGAGAAACCTTTGCGAGCTATTTTATGTCCCCCGAAGGCAGAGTGCCATGGCAATTTGACAGCCTCTAGTCAGCACTCCTTCCGTGGATGGATCTCCTCCAGTCAAAGGCCTTCGAGGACAAGCTTGTGCAGACACCTGACTCCTGCTTCTGCTGCACGCCGATCCTGACATCTCCGCTGTTGCTGCATTCTCCACAAGTGGACTCCTGCTTCTTCTGCACGCCGACCCTGACATCTCCGGCTGATGCTGCATTCCCCACAAGCGGACTCCTGCTTCTGCTGCACGCCGATCCTGACAACTTCGGCTGTTGCTGCATTCTCCACAAGCGGACTCCTGCTTCTGCTGCACGCCAGTCCTGACAACTCCGGCTGTTGCTGCATTCTCCACAAGCGGACTCCTGCTTCTGCTGCACGGAGATCTTGACAACTCCGGCTGTTGCTGCATTCTCCAAAAGCACCGTGCTTCTGCTGCACGCCGACCCTGACATCTCCGGCTTTTTGCTGCTTTCTCCACAAGCGGACTCCTGCTTCTGCTGCACACCGATCTGACATCTCCGGCTGTTGCTGCATTCTCCCAAGGGGAACCCCTGCTTCTGCTGCATCCCGATCCTGACATCTCCGGCTGTTGCTGCATTCTCCACAAGCGGACTCCTGCTTCTGCTGCACACCGATCCTGACAACTGTGGCTGTTGCTGCATTCTCCACAAGCGGACTCCTGCTTCTGCTGCACGCCGATCCAGCAAAGTTCTGCTAATGCTACAGGTTGTCCTGGCGACTCCTGTAGTTACTCAATGCTTTTCAAATACATTTTTTTTTTTTTTTTTGGCTCACAAATAAAATTTGATTATGTTGCCGTGAACATTCTTGTATTTTCTTTATTTCTAATGTTATGTAATTTGCGTTTGTTGAGATGTGTTTGGTTTTTTAACTGTCTGGAACCCGGGACATCTCGTGTCTCCGTGGCCCTAGTCAACCGCACAGAGCTTCCTTTGCCATTCTGCAACAGCAGAATAGCTAAGGAAGCTCTGCTCGGTTGCCATGAGCAACCCAGAAAGTTAAACTGGGGCTTGGTGGGTGTTTTAACAGTTGGTGACTAGGGGCATCTCGTTTAACTGTCTGCGTGGCCCTTGGCAACCACACAGAGCTTCCTTTGCCATTCTGCAAGAGCAGAATAGCTAAGGAAGCTCTGCTCGGGTTTCCAGAGCAACCCAGAAAGTTAAACTTGGGTTTTAGTTGTTTAAAATTTTTAAAATTTTGGGTCATCTAAACATATTACTTTATATGCATATTAAAAAAAGTCTAAGTATAATTTTGAATGAACCCAAAATTTTAAAAGTAAAATTATGCTGCATTTTATTTTAACTAAACTGTGAAGCTAAGTTACTCTGAGAAAAAACATAAGACAATATTAAAGTTAAAAACAAGCAAATTTATTATGAACAATTTTTTAAAACTACCCCCCACCCACACCACCCACCCATATAACAAAAAAACCCATGATTTAAAAGTTTTAACTATATACAAAAAACCGCACCCCGTACCGCCACAAAAAAAATTAATAATTAGAATAAAAAGAGGGGAAATCATGGGAAGAGTCAGACGCGGGTGGGAGAGGGGTTTGTAACTCGGTTAGAAAACTCCCACTGCTGGGCTGTGAGGATCTTAGGTCCATTGGTTGGTCCTCGTAATCCCCAGCAGTGGGTTGGGGCAGAGGTTGGATGGTGGGGGGTGGGGGGGGGCTGTGGAGGGCGGGCAGAAAAATAAGGGTCTGGGGCGTTACGGAGTGCGGCAGGGGGAAATGGCTGGCGTCCAAAGGAAGGAGGCTGGTCCCGGAGACCACAATACCATTGCATGAGGTGGGCCAGGTCCCCTGCATCTGGCCCTGTTTTGTCCGTTGGCGTAGACTGCCACCATGGCCGGGATCAGTGTCATTATTTGGTCTTGCGACGGTAATGGCAGAAGGCGGCAGCGTTCTGCCATTGCCAAAAAAAAATTGGTAAGGTGATCCCGGCCATCGACCCGCACTGCTCGGGAAGCAGGCTCCTCCTGCAGGGTGGAGTTTGCTTCCCTAGGAGAGCGGGTTCTATGCCGCCGGACTCGAACAGGACGTGGGAGTGTGCTGGAAGGGGTGCGGGCAGGGGGAGTGGCGGGACGCACGACGTTTGGGGTGGGCCCGGAGGGGGGGGCAGCAGCCCCAGCTGCAGCCTCGCATGTGGGCGCAGCTGCAGCTGAGCTTGTTGAGGCCACTGCCCCCGAAGACATTTGGGTGTCCTCGTCGGGACCCACCCCTAGGGATCCCGCCGATGTTATCGCCTCCCCCTCCGCCACGCCGCTGGACTCACTGGGGCGCCGTTCCCTCTCCCCCAGCTGATGTTCCTCAGGGCCGGGCTGGCCAGCCGACAGCTCCGGAAGGGCTAGGTTGCCCGATGTTCTAAAAAAAATAGAAAACAAAATTAGTGCTCTGTTTTTAAAATATAAGTCACATAGCCACATAGCCAAATTTGCAAACATGTATGAAAAAAAAACAAAAAAAAAACC
The DNA here is from genome assembly GCA_025379985.1 of Phyllomedusa bahiana. Lineage (NCBI taxonomy): Eukaryota > Metazoa > Chordata > Amphibia > Anura > Hylidae > Phyllomedusa > Phyllomedusa bahiana. The sequence goes on along the minus strand of JAODAL010008849.1, from coordinate 12,325 downwards.
TACGTCCGGAGCTGTCTTTGGGGCCTGAGGAACATCAGCTCTTCAGTGAAGGGGATGTTCGCCTCCTTGGGGGGAGAGTATCCGCTCGCCGCCTCCTTCCTCATCCAGCGGACGTATCGGTCCCGCACCGTCTTCCAACGGTTTCTCACGTCCTGTTCTGCAACAGAAATAAAATATGTTAAAAATTCAGAAATACTATGTTCTGTTTGAAGGGTTTGTTCACATGGCATGTAATGTCCATGTGGACATACAGTTTAGCGATGTGTGTCTAGATCAATCAGAACAGAATGTGACACACATAGAACATTTTACAACGGTGCAGTAAAATATGCATTCTATAATGCACACGACAGAGCGGCACAAGCGCCTGACTTTGTGCCTGACCACTGCAACTGGGGGTTGAAGCCAAGCACAAAAGAAAGACGTCGCAACGCACTGTCGGGTGTACAGCCACGCATGTATTACAACACATGAGTAAACGTTCAATGCATGTCTGCATCTTTCAAGATGGATGCAAGCACACATTGCTGAAATGTATGTTTCACCCCCCCACTACAAGTACCATGTGAACATACACTCCAAAAGCTTCACTGTATAAATGGGCACATAAAATATGTGTCACAAAAATACAGTTGTGAATAATGGGGTGGAGATTTGGGAAATTTATTTTACTTACCGATTTCTGCCTTTGGGGGTCCTGCTGGAACTCGTCCCATTCTGGGAACGGACCCCGGCACACAGATATCCATTCTTGATCTCGGCGTGGCCGGCTGCTATATCCGGTGGTCTTCTTGTCCCACAGAATGGGACGGTTCTGGACCTGAAAAATATAAAATGAAAGTTTCATGAGATTTTACATCCCACACACAACATTTGATACTGTAATTAAAACATTTGCAAAAACTATTGCATTAATGGAAGCAAGTTGCAGATATATGAAAAGTTTTGTGCAAGTTATGCAATGTGTTTTGCCGCTGTAGCTAAAAACTGGCAATCAATGTAATATTTTTCAATTTGTAATTAAAAAATAAACCAAAAAAAATTTGGACAAACATTACCTGCCCTGTGCTTGTTGTTTTACTAATTTTTTTTTATTAAAAGAACAGGGAACTGGCAGCATAAAACATTTCAGAGAAAAAATATCTGATTACTAATCAAAAGTGTCATAAAGTGTCAGTAAAAAAATAAATAAATCATGAGTTTCAATACTACAAAAACAGATTATCCACCTGCGCATACAATACGATCTATTGTACCCCAGGGGGAGATTTTTTGTGACACTTTTTGGAGCATTCAATACGTTACACAACAATGCTACAAAGTAGGCATGCACCTGCTATCCACCACTCTCTCCCCTCCTTTAGAAATATTCACAGAATATTAAAAAAGAGCAAACACATGGCTATTGCAATGCAGTGCATTTGTAAAAGCATAACAATATCCATGCAAACAATAATTTTATTTCATGTTAAATTTTTTCATGGCGCTTCAGTGCCATGAAGATTGCATGTCAAATTTGGGGCAGCAGGCTGCTGCCTCCCCCCCCCCTTCAAGTTCCCATACACACAGCCTAATTGCAGGAGCACTTAATGCCCCACAATTAGCTGTGTGGACATACCCAAATTAAAGGACTTACCTCCCATATCAGGGCCCCTCGTCCAACTTTATGCGGCAGTACACTGGGGTCTCCGGGGGCATGTTTCTCTTGTCCTCCTCTCCTCTGGACATGCAAGTGGCTTTGTGAGAAATATTAGCTGCACAAATCATATTCTAGCTTTGTTCCCTCCCCAAAAATGATACAAAAACCAGACAGTTGTCAGGACTACAGAATGACCTATAATTGAACCCAGAACGGATTTTCGGCGTTTTCCGCGGCAAATACGCGCCACCCGAGTGTGGCGCATACTCTGGACTGATTTGCGACGGAATTAAGCGACATGTGAATTGTTTTTCCGTCCGGATTGCGTCGTCAATCCGCGGCGGCAATCCGGCACGGAACTACGCGTCGTGTGAACGACGAGCCCTATTTTCTATTGGGAAAACATAGAAAATAGGCTGTGATTATTTCTGGGCTGATTTGCTGACGGATGACGATCGTCAATCCGTCGGCAAATCCCGTTGCCCAAATAAAACCGGGGTGAACGAGGCCTAGTGAAGCTTATTTGCAACTGATTTGCAACTGATTTCGGAACGTATTTACATCGGAAATCCACGGTGAATCAGTCGAAATCAGCTGCGTGAAAATAGCCTTAGTGACACTTATTTGCAAAATGATTTGTAAGATTTTGGAACGTATTTACTATTTTCAAATCAGTTGCAATCAGTTGCCAATCAGTTGCAAATCAGTGTCACTAAACTAGCTGTACCTAATACGTTCTGAACAAAGCCTAAAAACCCAAGTGAAGAATTGATTCATATATAAGGCGCATCGGACTATAAGGCGCACTTTCGATTTCTGAGAAAATCATAGGCTTTTATGTGCGCCTTATAGTCCGAAAAATACGGTATTAGGTAACAAGGTACAAACTTTTATGGAGAACCTGTTTATCACAAGGACACACCATATAAATAAAATTGTGTCGTTTTACTGGTCTTTAGAAGTTGCTGTATTGTAGTCCATATATTTAGCATAAAACCAATAAAATAACCCCCATCCCTGACTCATTCTCAAATTTCTCAGTGTAAAATCATATTTGTATTGGCTTAATTCTACCCAGATTTTTTCCGGTCTCCAATTCCCAAAAAGTTGGGAAGCTGTGCAAAGAAAATAGGAATACAATGATTTGTAAATCTCTTATAGCCATATTTTCTTCACAACAGAACATAGAACACAAATCAGGTTTGAAAGGTAGACATTTTTCCATTTCATTTAAAATAATTAACTAACTTAGAAATTGATGGCAGCAACACAAATGAGTTAAGACAGGGCCACGTCTACCATATTACATATACCAAAGAATATATAACAGATCAAGCATCCTCAAACTGCAGCCCTCCAGCTGTTGGAAAACTATATCTCACAATATTCCCACTGTTATAGATTACATAAATGCATGATGGGAGTTGTAGCTTCTCTACAGCTGGAAGGCCGCAGTTTGAGGATGCCTGTGCCAGATAGTGGCATATATCACTTTTAGGGTCCAATTGTATAAAAAAAAGGATATATTTAACATATAGGTTTTGAACTGTATGTGATTGCATAGAAATGCATCCCATACTCTTTTTATGCACCACACTGATGTATAACACCCAATGGGAGGCCAAAGAGACATATTTTAGACCTATGTCAAGCCATTCACTCCTTAGCAGCTCACAGAGTGTTCTTAAGAGGACAGACTGCAAGCACTATACTGGACTTATAAATGTATTTTAGGCAATGGAGGAGGTTAGAGGATTAGAGCAGAGGTGGGTGGTTTGAATGGGTGTTCAGAATAGGATAGGGGTCGTTCAGAGTGGGGGAGGTGGGTTAGAGTAAGGGAAAGAGTGTTCACAAGTGGAAGGTGGGTTAGAGCAAGGGAAGGGGTGTTCAGAGAGGGAAGGTGGGTTAGAGTGGGGGAGGGGTGTACAGCATGGGGGAGGAGATGTTCATAGTGGAAGTTTGAGAGTGCGAGGGTATGGTTAGTGTTGGGAGTTTAGAGTGGAGGAGAGGGATGAATGGGAGGGGGGTTTAGAGTGGCGAGGTGATGGACATCACTGAGTGCAGAGGGCCTGCCCTGCTCTCCCTATACAGATAAACAGGGGTACGCATAGCCTTTGCTGCACTTAGGGAGCTAAATGATCCTCTCTGCCTTGCCAACTTTTCTAGGTGCTGGATAGGCTATTCAGCAACTGGAAAAGCAGGGTGATATCTCATCCCCCAGGGTTTCTGTAGAATTTTTTATTTTTTTATTTCCCTTTTGGATTCCAACAAATTTGTTGGACAATATTGGACCAGCATTGGATATATTTCTTTAATAAAATGTTTAATGAGGGCAGGTGTCGGGGATTTTCTATTTAAATAAAGTGTTTTTTTTTCTTTTGTTTCTGTGTTTTTCTCTTTATTATTTTATCCCTAGTGTTAGTTATGGATAGATGCCTTTCCATTAGTATCACTGGGGCTTGGTGTAAGTCAGATGTGTTTTCATCATCCTAATTCTGACACTAACCCCCTCTTATTAGCCCAGTGTTCAACGAACCAGGGGATATGCAGAAACTCAGGTTACTGTCAGAAGGCAGACCATCTACTATGATGGCCCTTTTCTGGGGCAGCTGCTGGCTGGTATTTTTAGGATGGGAAGGGCCCAATAGCCATTGACCTTCCTATTCTGATCGTATCAGCTTGCATCTCTTGGTTTTACTTTGGCTGGTTATGAAAAGGGGGGGAGGGACCCCACATTGTTTTGTTTGCTTAATAATTTATTTATTTCTAGATTTTTCAATAAACAAATGATTAAAAAATGACAACGTGGGACCCAGCCTTTTTGATAATCAGTCAAGTTTAAAACCTACAGCTATAGACTAATACTATCAGGATGGGAAGGTTCATGGATACTGGTTCCTTTTCACCCTAAAAATAACAGCTCACTGCTACCCCAGAAGTAGACCATCACAATATAGGGTCCACCTGACTGTAACCTGGCTTTTCCTAGTACCCTTGGTGCATTGGTTACTGGGGTAATAGCGAGAGGTTGTTAGTGTCTGCCTTGGATGACAAGAAACACTGCCTGCTAACACCAAGCCCTAGTGCTAATAATGGAGAGGTGTATGTCAGATGCCTTCATTACTAACACTGGAATAAAATAATTTGAAAAAAACCCACAGAAAGAATAGAAAAAACACTTTATTTAAATAAACACTCTCTGACAACATCCCCAACATTTTATTAAAAGAATGGAGCTAATGCTGGTGCAACATAGTCAAATGAAGTCCAAGGGAGGGAACTTTTAGAAAAATAGAAGCACTAGAAAAAAATGACAATACTCAACTTTAATCCCTGCACTCTCTGAAGGTCATGGCTGCTGCTGATTTTCTGAGGGTGCAGGGGATGGACGTCAGTCCACACAATATTATCCTGAAAAACAGGCTACAGCTGCAACACAATTTTCAGGGGATTAGTACTCTGTGTCCCAAAAGAACACTGTCAATGTAAACTAGGACCTATACCTCCTCTCCCGATTCTCCCACCACCACTGTGTTATGTGGCTCAGCAATAACACAAAATACAACCACCACCAATCACTCCATAAACTCTTATTTCCACCTATCACTCCATAACCCCCATCTCCACCTATCACTTCATGCAAAGTTTATATAGAGGTAGTAATTGGTGGGGAGGTGCTGGAAGAGTGAGGACTCTAAGATGTTTGTGTGGCAAATTCTGCATAGACAAGTCATGGCCAGAAGAAGTCGACATGGCAGTCTGGACCAGATGAAGAAGAAAAGGGAAAGTGAATGACTTCAGTCATTCAAGACATCTGCAGTGATTCACTAGATGTAACTGCACTATAATCACTTATACAGTAAGTCTGCAGAGCGCCTGTGTGCACTGGTATTAACCCCTATAGAGGCACTGTATGGTGGGAATATTGGTAGTAGTAAAATGGTTTAAATTCAGGAATAGTATATCAGAATTATTCAGTCCTTATGTGATGGTGATATGTGGTCATAATATGGCATTATTATTTTGTCCCTATGTGGTAGTGATATGCAGTCATGATGTGGCGGTATTATTTGGTCTTTGTATAGTAGCATCATTGATAATATTGGTCTTGGTATACTGGTTTTTGCAGTAACAGTATGATGATAATATTTGCTGCTTGTATAGCAGTATTTTGTGGTAACTGTAAGACCATTATTTTGAGGCATCATCTATAGGAAATTGTCTTTACAGCTATTTGTATGGATTTTTTTATATACAATATATTTTTGCACATAAATACTTCCTACTAGACCCTACCTCCCCATTTTGCCACCAAAATGCTGAAATGTCTTTTCCTGTTCCTGCTTCTGGTATAATAGAAGTTTAAGTCATCCTGTGTATTTACTTGTTCAATGAAGAAAATGACTAGTGTTTTACTTCTTTATACTTTTTTTTTATATAAAACCTTGGGCACTCAAGCTGTCTGGAAATACCTTTAAGATCAAGGTGAATATGCTACAATGTCTAAACCTTAGGGAAAAAAAAAAACATTTATGTGGTTCATGTCTGGTCACTTGTTTCCTTCAGCATTTACACAGACCAAAATTTTAAAATAAGTTTCAAAGTGAGTGTTTATGATACAAGACTAATATTGACACTTCCTCTTGGCTAAGGGCTGCTTCAAGGATAATTTTCATTTGGGCAGTTGCTGGCAATGTGTTTTTGGCAGAATTCTGTTGTTTATGGATATCCTCTGAAGACGTTGTTAATGAAGGCAATGACCTGGATTTATTAAAGGAGTCGGCACCATATCATATCTCCCTAAAACTAATTGATATAACTAGCCAATTGTGCCCTCCAAATGTCAAAATATTTGTTATTTATATGTATTAGTATATACATGAATTATATGCATAGACATGTAAAGGTATGATATACGCAAGGCTTTTACTGTTTTATGCTGCAACGTTCAGTGGATGCTGAATGCTCTGTATAGTCATAAAGCCAGTTCAAGGTAAAGTAATCTTTTCAGACATGGATTCTTGTTTTGAATGGTATATAATAACAGGTGAAAATTAAATAAAAAAAAAAATTACAAAAATATTTTTGATATCAACCTAATCATACTGACTCAGATAATAAGGTTATCAAGATATTTTTAGCACATGGAGAACTCCATAAAACATAATAACAAAAGGATTGTCCCTCATAGAAGTATTAAAATAAATGTTACATGTACCCTAAAACAGTGCCGTTAAAAAGAAAAACATATTTCCGCCACCCCCAAAATTTTTCTTAAATGAAACTGCTTTTGGAATGTGACAATGAAAAATAGTGTGGTCATTAAAGTCTAAGATAGGTTTGTTACTGAGGGCTTAATACAAAGACAAAGTATTGTGATATTGTCCAATAAAGCATAGACTGAGGATACTATCGCAATGTTAACAAAATACAGCAGTCTGTAAAAAGGATATTGTGACTTCATACACATACCTTCAAAGGGATAGATCTTTTCACTCTTGAAGGGGTTTTGCAGTATTCAAATCTTAATTCCTATTGAAATCATGCAATACATAGTAAAAAAAAAAATTGTATCTCAGAATAAGTCTACTTTGGTATAAGTCCAACTTGGTATTTGTCCTGTTTGGACTCAAAACATTTTGTTTGGTATACAACATCTGTTTGGAATAAAACTCAAGGTGGCCTGGACCTGCATGACAGCAGATGTGTAACAGAGGAGCTCAGCACAACTTTTAGCAGTTATCTCAAGCGAAGACGAAGGATTTAGCAGCCTGAGGCTTCCAGAGGTGAGCGCAAATTGGGCTGCACACAGAAATTTCACGCAACTTTTATTATCAAGCACCTCTCATAAGTGCCGAACCTCTATAGCCGCTGTCTCCCCCGCAATCTTTACACCTGATTCTCTCATATCCTGCTCCGGCTTACTTGAGGAATAGACCGCACGGTCGCCTGCTCATTCCGAGTATGCAACAGTACTTATGAGACTCTGGTATACATCTCCTACTTACCTTCCGGTGAACCCTCTGCAGAGTTACGTTGATCAAGTTTTGCTAAAACACAGTCACCTTGCGGCCAGCTGCAGCTTATACTTCCTGCTATTACAACTTCATCCAAGCTGCTTCTGGAGAACATCAGTAGTATTGTGGATGATGCACAATAATCCTGTTTTTATTTATTAGAAGAACAGATTTTTTTCCCCCCTTTATTTCCTATGGGAAAAGCTTGTTTGTTGTAAGTCCATTTTGGTGTAAGCCCAAGGATCTGGAATGGATTAATGACTTATACCAAAGTACCACTATAATTTATTTTTTTCATTAGTTTCCCACATAATCACTCACCATTTGGTAGCCCAAAACGTGTTGTTTAATGCTTGTCATCTTGGGATACGTTGTGGGAGAAATGCTTATGCATATATAATAGGAATATAGGTTACCTAAATAGTGTTGACGTTTAAAATTTAGCATCTGTGTAGCTGTTCGGCTAAGATTGCAAAATATGATGTCCTGTTTGTCAGGAGTGTAACGGTCAGTGGTAGTGGATCCTCTGGACCACCACAAGCGATGGTGTGAGCTACGCCAGGAAGCGGAATCTAAGTGGGTCCGGTTTTCACCAGAGCCCGCCGCAAAGCGGGATGGACTTGCTGCGGCGGATTGCTACCAGGTCGCTACCCCTGGCGTGACTTGGTTGCGGTGGCTGCCGAGGTGTGGCATTGTACAGAATCGTAAGGCAGGCTTGTAGTCGGGGACAGGCAGAAGGTCAGGACAGGCGGCAATGGTTCGTGGTCGAGGGACGGAGGCAGAAGTTACGGTACACAGGATAACGCACAGGATAAGACACAATATGGAACGCTTCCTCTCAAGGCACAGGGCACTGTCGATTCGGCAAGGTGCTAAGGAAGGGGGAAAGCTTAAATAGGGTCAGCGCCCGCTGTCCCTTTAAATTTGCCTGTAGTGCCGCGCACGCACACTAGGGGTGGCGGGCGTGCCCCCGGCCGGCAGCAGGAGCGCACGCCGGGATGGAATCAGGAGTGTGGCGAGGTAAGTGGGACTCAGAGCTGCCGGAGTGCCCGCAGCCGGGGTACCGGGCTGCGGCGCCGGCCGCAGCTGAGGACGCTGTGGCGGTGCGGGTGTGCCTGCTACCCGACAAGGGGGTTGCAGGGACACCCGTAACAAGGAGATGCTTATCAGGACATGGCCAAAGGTAGATGTTTTGCTGAGATAACTTATTTGCACTTTTTCTGTTTTGTGACTTTTTCTTTTGACTCATGACAGTTAAGTCACTGTTTGTAACTTGTGATTTGTGACATGAATTTATTGCTTGTGTAAAAAACCCTATATAAAATGAACACAATGACAATAAAGACAAAAATCACTGTCTGATAGACACAGCCCTTTTTCTATCAAGTCTGCTTCTTTGAGTACTTGTCATTTTCTTTCCTAATTCGGCACCCTAATCAGATCTGAAGTTGCATATTGCGATAACAATTATGGCGCTTCACACATAGACACAGAAAGACACAAGGTCCCGGTCAACCAGACAAGTGAGGGATAGTCATCACTCGGGTGAACAGAAAATAAGCAGATGCAAGGTGTCATATGTCCAGGCAGGCAGTCTTCTGCTTGTATGCGGCAACGCCCGGTAAGGGTTAAACCCTCTGCTTTGGACCCACGCCCGGGGAGAGAGGTTACTTTGAAGCTCAGGAGTGACAGCTCTGCAGCTTCTCCAGACAATGGGTGTGTCGCTCACGCCAATCAGAGGGCCCGGACGCCGCACCAATCAGCTGCAGGGGCGGTGTCCGGAAAAACATTTTAAACTGGCTCAAACCTCTCAGGCCTTGCCTGTGAAAGGGTTCCTGTGTTATTCCCATGCGTTTATTATTATTGGCTTCCTAGTATTTGACCTCGGCTTGTTTATTGACCTCGATCTTGTCCTCCGCTTTGTACCGCGTGACCGCTAGTGTTTGACCCCTGGCTTGTTCTCCGTTTCTCTTCTGGTTCCCGTTTTTGGCTTTGGCGTTCCCAACCGTTATCGACCCGGACTGTTTGACATTGTGTTTCCCTGACGGCCCTGCACTTAGCAGTGTAGGGGCTGTCGTCCAGTTGGGGTCTGCCGCCTAGGGCAGCACGCAAAGTAGGCAAGGACAGTGGGCTGGGTGGCAGTCAGGGCCCACTGCGCCTTCTCTGACGTGACACAAGGTAAGAACATTTTTCTTACATTATAATTCTGTCACGCCCTGTGTTGACATCCTAGTCTGAGTGAGTTGGGATCATAGAATTTAGTGATAAATCTAGTTGAAGAACCTTGATAAAAATAAGATTGGATGTGATTATTTATGTATATATATATATATATATATAGATATTTAAATATATAATATTATATATTATATATATATATATATGTTATATATAATTAAAATAATATTATATATATAATATAATATATATATATATATTACTGCTAAAAAGAGAGACCAGATGTTGAATGGTTGTGAAATACAAGACATAGAGGCTGTCTGAAATGGAGTGTATGAATAGACTGATGGCACATTTGTAAGAAAGGGATAGATTATTAAGTTCTTTACTGATAAGGTAGACAGTGTAAAAAAATATAACCAACAGGAAATCCTCATGATAGGAAAGGATTTTAGGAACACAATTGAGTTTGTGGAATACTATTTTTAAAAAAGGATGGAGATTTGCTTTTCAGCAGCGAGGGGACTACAACTCGAGGAGAACAGCCTGGAATTGATATCAGCAAAGCATGATAGAGACTGTAGTCTGCTAATCACATGAGCTGCTGCTAAACCCACTCTTGCTGCAATGAAGGGGCAACAGTGTGACAAAAATAATTTTAGATGTTTGGGATGTAGGACTAATTTGTAATGTTGGTCTCAGTGTAATGACACTTCAGCTTTCTTTCAAATTTAAGAACCCTGGAATGCCTCTTAAAGGGGAATGTATTCCCTATATAATTTTTTACTAATTAAAATGAAATACAAGTGTGTATTTTTTCTTTGTTTCTGTTTGTAAATTTTTTAAATATCTTTTCTACACTTGATAGTGGGGAAACTATCTTGACCATTTGTAGATATGGACCATAGGAACTTGTGAGCAGCAGCTGACTCAGACTTATTTGAGAGTTTTCTAGGCAAGCCTTGTGAACTGAGAAAAAGTCACTGCGTAGAGAGGGGAAAAGGGTGAGCGGTGATAATCACCTATTGTGAATAGTGGTTCCTATATTATCTGTATATTGGTGTTACATCTTGTTGTATTTCTGCCTGTGATAATAATGAGAAAAGTGCTGAGACGTTTTCTCTACAAAACCGTTCAGACAATTATTAGCTTAGTAACCAAAATGAAAAGACTTTTTTTTAGATAAATAAAAATGTGGAAGTTAAAAATAGTAAATTTCCTGCTGACACATTCACTTTATAGGGAACATGTCACCTGATTTATTTACTCTCTGAATCTCTGCGTATTTTTCATCTGATATAACCCTGGTATGAAAAAATTAAAGGGTATGGTTTGGGATAATGTATTTTTTATTTGTTTTGTGCAGCGCTCAAAGTGACAGTCTGATGTATTTAAAAGACGTGGGGCTTTTTCTGCCCACATTTCTGATGGAAATGTTTTGTTCAAATTAAGTTTGTGCTACATCCATTTTCATCTGGAATTTCTGTGACTTCTTAACCTTGCAGTTTCACTGAAGTTTACTCTACAATATCCTGAGTACAGGAGTCCCGGGGGAAGGTAGCAGCTGACAAGATTACACATTTGATGGCATACAGTTTTGAAGCCGTCAGTTCCAAAAACACACCTCAGTACAGAGTCCAAGCAGTCCCAAGATAAATGTTTTCAAACTGATGGCCAGAACGGGATGGATTTCAAAAAGGGGGGAAAAAAAATGCACTTGTTACAGTAAAAACGTGGTATAGTGTCCCCCGAGTGATACGATTCAGGGAAAGCACTGTATATTGAAAGAGAAGACGCTACCGTTATTCTTTCTATTTGGTTGTTGTGCATTTTTCCAACAATGACCAAAAACGCACATCTAAGGCCACTGTTGCATCTTTGAAGAAGAACACTGGGAGAGTGATTCAGTCGCAAGTATGTCTCCTGATCTAAACCCAGTCAAACACCTAAGGGGAATTCTGACGAGACAAAATGAGCATTGCCCTCCAGCCAACATCCAGGCTTTTAAAGAAGTCATCTTTAAAGAATGGAAAAAGATGTTGCAATATTTTGCTAACTTATTCTTTCCATTTAACTTGGGGGCAACAGTTGTATAGGGCTCGCCATATTTGGGGTCCTTTCAGCCCCAAAAAATGCCGCGCCCTGTTCTCTAAATTATACAGCGCATCCAAAATTTGCCAATATCGGGAAACCCTCAGCACTTTGTTTGCTCCCGAGATCAGGGGGGTTCCGGGGCGTTCACCTACAAAAGATGATTAACAATTTATGACGGGGGGGGGGCAAAACTAGACCAAAAAAACCCCTTTTTTAACAGGCAACAAGTTAAAAATTGGGCTACCTACCTGAGTTGTTGTTTTGGACTAGAAAAAAATCTAATTATGATGCAGTAAAAAAGTTTTTTAAAAAATTCAGGCACATTTACACTACTAAAAACAGCGATAAAATTGACGCCTTTTGGGGCCAAAATTATATATGTGCCCCCAGTCTTCCC